>CABHPH010161975.1:0-48715 GCA_902168325.1 Peromyscus nudipes | reverse complement strand
GAGAGAGAGAGAGAGAGAGAGAGAGAGAGAGAGAGAGAAGGAATTATTTATCTGGGTATTCTGCGAGGTGGCAGGAGTTGCCACAGCGACAGCGCTGGACCTCCCCTAGCCGGAAGCTCTTTCTGGAGCGTGCTCTGCCTCCCCAATGATCCCTCTTTAAAGGACACCGCTAGCCACACTGTATCAATCCGGGGCGTGAACACATTCACAGATGGTCTCCACACTGGAGGAGACAAAGGCGAGGGCTTCCTCAGGTGGTTTGTGGGATTGCTTTTAGCTAACTTGAGTAGGCAAGTCGTCCCTGGAGTTAGAAATTGGACTTTAGTCACCTGACCTGAGCCTCGAGAGTTTCTTGTGTGCACAAATGCTTGAGAAGTGGTGGCACTGAGTCTGGAGATGTCTGGTGCTTCCAGATGTTAAAGGTGCTTGCTTGAAAGCTGGCAGGGTTAATTCCGCAGGTTCCATCTCCATCACAGGAGAGAGGAGATGCTCCTAGCTGAGAGACAGGTACCCTGCGAATTGCTGCTTAGGCTGAATGTTTGTCTGTACTCAAGGGGCTTCACACCTTCTGACTTTACTCCATATCCATCCATCCATCCATCCATCCACCCATCCATCCATTCATGCATTCATTCATTCACTCACCTACTCTTCATTCATTGATATTCATTCATTGATTCATTCATTCATTTATCACAGATACCTTTCTGTTTCTGTGTTAGTCACCACTGGTGAAAAATACAATCAAAAATCCATTCAGGTCTGCCCTAAAGGAGTTTGTAATGAAGATTGGAAACACAAGCAAACAGACCGTTACAGATAAGCAAAGGAATGATGCCATGGTTCTGTGGGAGGGTCATAGCCACCAGTGTTACCTCTATTCAGTAATTTTGTTTTTTTGTTTTTTGAGACAAGAGTTTCTCTGTGTAGCCTTGGCTGTCCTGGAACTCTCTCTGTAGACTAGGCTGGCCTCGAGCTCAGATATCTGCCTGCCTCTGCCTCCCGAGCAATGGGATTAAAGGCATGCACCGCCACTGCCCATATTCAGTAATTTTTAACTCAAGGAACACTCAGTGGAATGTTTACTTCTCTGTTCTGTCTGTCAACAACATCCCTCCCCCTACCTCCTCAAAACTGCCTTGTTACATGAAAAGCATCTCTATTCAGGAAGAGATGGATGTCAGGGAGCTGGCTGTGAGCACAGCATTGTGGAGGGTGCTGGTGTCTTGAAAACATAAGTGCTGTTTCTTTCTGACCTGAATTTAAAGGGAAGCTAATGTCACTGAGCACTTCCACGTGTGGTACCTAGTGCTGTTTCCTACATCCACATCCTGCTGAGTCCTGTAGACTTTTCGTTGTCATTCTCTGCCTACCTGTATATATGAACCACAGAAACTCATTTGTTTCGTTTCCGCAGTTATTCTACAGAGTGTCTATCACACACACCTGGATGCACAGCAGAGAGACTCCATTGAATTTATAGAGTGCATGTTGGAAGCATCAGTCACGCCCATCTCCCAGCATCCCTCCTCTTCCACAGATACTTCTTTAAAATTAAACTTTCTTTTTTTGTGATTCCTCTAAATCTAGCCCCATGAGCCACTGAGTCTATTGGGGTTACTTGTAGGAACAAGGACAAACTCTGGTCAACTGTATCACCCCAAAGTCTCTCCTCTTAGCAACAGCTAACCACTTATGTATCTTGGGAAGAGTTTTACAAATATTGTTCACCTCATTACCTCCCACCTCTCCTCCTAAGAGGGAGTGGTCAGGAGTAATTTTTTTATTTTTATTTTTAATTCTTTTTATTTTTTTGGTTCTTTGAGACCGGGTTTCTTCATGTAGTTTTGATGCCTGTCCTGGATCTTGCTCTGTAGACCAGGCTGGCCTCGAACTCACAGAGATCTGCCTGGCTCTTCCTCCCAAGTGCTGGGATTAAAGGTGTGTACCACTGCCGCCTGGTGAGTTATTTTATTTTTAACTGTGTTTAGGTATGTGCTTGTAAGTGTAAGTACCCCACAGAGGTCAGAAGAGGGTGTTGGATCCTCTGGAGATAAAGTTATAGGCTACTGAGTGGCCCCTGCCACCCCCATGTGGATGCTGGGAAACAAATTTTGTCCTATGTAAGAGCATGTACTACATCTTCTCTCTGTCTCCCACAAGAGAGACTGTTAATAGTCTTTATTTATTCCTTTTTCTTCTTTCTTTTATTGTTTTATTTGTATACATTAAACACACACAATAGGTTTCATTGAGACATTTTTGTATATGTATGTGCTGGATAGTTTTTTGTCAACTTAACCAAGCTAAAATCTGAAAAGAAGGAACTTCAATTAAGAAAATGCCTCCTCAGAGGCAGGAGGATCTCTGCGAGTTCGAGGCCAGCCTGGCCTACAGAGTGAGTTCCAGGAAAGGCACCAAAACTACACAGAGAAACCCTGTCTCGAAAAACAAAAACAAAAAACAAAAACAAAAAAAAAACAAAAAGAAAAGAAAATGCCTCCTAAGATCAGGCTGTAGGCAAACCTGTAAAGCATTTTCTTAACTAATGATTGATGGGGGAGGGCCCAGCCTGTTGTGGGTGGGGCCATCCCTGGGCTGGTGGTACTGGGTTCTATAATAGAAAGCAGGCTGAGCAAGCCATGGGGAGCAAGCCATGGGGAGCAGCACCCCTCCATGGCCTCTGCATCAGCTCCTACCTCCAGGTTCCTGTCCTGTTTGAGTTCCTGTCCTGGTTTCCTTCAGTGATGAATAGTGATGTGGAAATGTAAGTCAAATCAACCCTTTCCTTTCCAGTTGCTTTGGTTATGATCTCATCACAGCAGTAGTAATCCTAAGACAATGTATATAGTTTATTTGATCCTATTCATTCACCATTACCATCTCTAATGCGTCTCCCACTGTCCCTGACCCCCTTTTTCAATCCTTCTACCTCCCCCTTTGATGAGTTTCTTTAGAGTTGCCTGTAGGAATATGGTTAAGGAGTTATTTACAGGAATGTGGGCCCCTTACCCATGGTTATAACACTGAAGTAAGTTTCCCCCCCAGAAATCAGTGTCTCCCAGTAACTCCTCTGGGAGGGGTGAGACCTCAGGAACTCCTCTACCCACTGTGACCAGAATGATCCTTTGAGTTAGGCAGGCTCACTAATAAAGCTGTCACTCACTGTGATGGGAACACCTGGTTTTTAATAACTGAAGCGAGCATGTCTCAATCTGATACCTCCATTCAAGACTTTCAAAACTGAATACACCTTCTGAGGCTGGAGACCTTTGTTGTCAAAATCAAGGACTATGTTTCTAGACCTAGGGCTATCTGAAAGAAGATCTAGGTTCCTCTGTGAGTGAGACTGATTGGTTTGCCTTTCAAAAGGATGATAATGATTTGTAAGTAATGTTTGATGATTCTGTAGGTCTGTGTGGAGCTCACATGTTAAGTTTTCACGGTGAGGATCACTGAACACAGGGCCAAATCCACGTGAAAAGTCCATTTGCTAACTGACTATGGCCTTAATTATCATGACTTTTAGTTGTCTTTGAACTGATGGATTAAAGTAGGTGGTTGACATTTTACTTTTTTATGTCTGGGGTGGGTCAAAGGTCACATTATGAGGCTGTTGGTCTTTTCTTTTTTCCTTTTTTCCTCTCTTTTGTCTTTGTGTGTGTGTGTGTGTGTGTGTTTATGGTGTGTGTGTGTGTGTGTGTGTATGTGTGTATGTGTGTGCACACATGCATGCAAAGGATTGAGTGTGCATGCCATGGTGTATGTGTGGGGATTTAAGGCTAACTTACAGGAATAGATTCTCTCCTTCCACTGTATGGATTCCAGGGATTGCCCTCAGGCAAGTCAAGCCCCTCTGCTCACTGAGCCACCTCACCAGAGCCCTGATGTGTCTTTTTGTACTCTTTGTTTCCCTGCACTTTACGTCACTTCTGCATTTTAAATTAATTCATTTCTTAGTTGAGTGGCACAGTTTCATGTAGCCCAGGCTGGCCTCCCGCTCACCATGTAGCTACATCTAACCTTAAAATTTGAATCCTCCTGCCTCTACCTTCCGAGTGCTGGTCACACCAGGTCCTTCTCTGGTTTAAATAGACACTTTGTCCTGCCCTCCTCTCTTCTCCCTTTTCTAGCTCACTCAAACAAAACAAGCATCTTGTTGTAGAAATGGTTCTGTGCATCATGGCTTACACCACCATTTTTCCCTATAAAAAGCCATAGTAAATATGTTACACTCTGTAGGCCATTGGCCTGAGTTGCAACTGCCTGATTCGGTGTGCCAGAGTGGCTTTAGATACTGCATAAGTGAATAGATGTGATTGCATCTGAAGAAGATGTTATCTGTGGACACTGGGGTTAGCTGGGCTCATCTAATTCTTACGGGTCATGAAATACTCCAATTCTTTTCATTCTTTTTCAATCCTTTACAGATGTCAAAGTCATTTGTGCAGCCATTGTAAAACTTAGGCAACTTGCTGTCTCCATATTTACACTCCAGTATGAGTTTCAAACAGTATGGCTCTCTCAGAGTTATTTGCATTTTATAATCTCTCGCCAAGTCCTGGAAGAATGTATGGAAACACTTGGTGAGGAATAGGGTACCTCATAGTGGTAGCCTCCCCTTGTTTCTCTCTGGGAAGATGTCTGACAGCCTTAGCCAGACTGGCCAGCTCAACACATTCACTTACAGGAAACCCTCCAAACATCTGGGAAGAGTTGGTAAAAAGTGTATTTATTGTGATGGTGAACTTGGCTTTCATTGAACTTGGACTCAAGCTTAGTTGTGTTCTGACTTGGGTAAAGCACTTAAAGCTTTGAGTTTCACTTTGGTTGACCAAAAATAATGTCTACTTGGAAGAATTATGACAAGGCTAAACTGTAGAGACATCATGTGACAGTGTGTTTTAAGAGATGATAATTATGGCATGCTAGGTCTTTCATAAATGTTTGAAGAGTATTAATGGGCACTTGGCTCGTGTTTTAACAAGGCAGGAGGAACTAATCTTGACCCCTGAAGCATAGCAATGGGAACGATGGACTTGTGGCATGTCTGATATTTAACTTTTTCAAATCCTTTCAAGAGTCACTGTAGAGACTGATGAGAAGACAGTAAAAGATATTTTGGGTAGGAAAAACTCCCCAGACCTTTTGACAGAAGTGACATCAAAGCTGGAGGTAGGGAAGTGGTGGCTGTGTTTTTAGGTTAGGGTTTGGCTCAGGATGACATAGGATTCTGGAAGGAAGTAATAGAATTGAAAGTTTGAGGCCAGCCTAGGCTAGTCTAACTTTCCCACCTTACTGGTTTCCCAACTATTCACAAATAGGTCCCTCCTTTTACTTCACTTTATTTTTATTTTTTTTAGCCTAGATTCTGTATGTGAGAAAAATTCCCTATTTGTCTTTCTGGGTCTGTTTTACTTAATAGAATGTCTTCTAACTCCATTCACTTTCTTGTAAATAACACAACTTGGTTCTTCTTTATGGTTAAATTATATATATATATATATATATGTATATATGTATATATATATATTCCTTTCCCATTCCTTATCTATTTATCTATTCATCTATTCAAGGGCATCTAGGTTGATTCCATAACTTGGCTATTGCAAATAGAGCTGTTGTAAACAGAGATACATGTGCATCTTTATGTCATATGCTGACAGTGATTTGCTCAAGCATATACCCAGGTATGATATAGCTTAGATGGTAGCTCTATAAGTAGGCATGTATCAGGATAAGTTCTTCCTATAACTGACAGAGGTAGACATGGCAATTCTAGTCCCCCAGAGAGAAGCGAAGCAAAGGTGAAGCAGAGCCAAGTAGCCAGTGTTTAATTCAAGTCCAGCTATTGGTGGCCGAGTGGGGAGTGAAAACTCTTATTTTATGAGTTCATAGATATGTCAAGAGGTAAGAGAAAAAGACAAGAAATGCCAATGTTGAGGCCCATTCCAGATATGAGAGGCCAAGGCTATAGAGAAATCACAGTTGAGATGAACTCCATTTCGGGAAGTTGCACAATCATTGGTTTGCTTGTTGCCTTGATCTGATCTGAACTTGGCCGTGAGAAGCAGAGCCATGCCTGTCCATAAAGAGTCTCAGCACCTGCAAATTACTAAGATTGATCTTTCAGGGTGCACGATTGCACACTCGTGTGTGTGTGTGTGTGTGTGTGTGTGTGTGTGTGTGTGTGAGAGAGAGAGAGAGAGAGAGTGTATGTACATGTGTGCATGTGTACCTGTGTGTATGTGTGTGTGTGTGTATGTGTGTGTGTGTGTGTTTGTGTGTGTGTGTGTGTGTACTTTGTCTGGGATGATATGTTAGATACCTATTATAAAACTCACCCTAAAACTTAGTGACTAAATAACCCTAATTTATTTCATGTCCATGGTTTCCAAAATGGCACACATTTGCTGATCCTGTACAGCAGGCTCGCTCTCTCTCAAGCTGCAGTCAAAATGCAGGCTAGTCTGTGGTCATCTTAGCATTTGATGTGGGAAACTCAGCTTCTAAGATCACGTGACTCTTCGCAGCCTCCTTATGGACTACTGGACCGTGGTCTCAACTCTCCACTGGAGGTGTTAGAGGCCATCTTCAGTTTGCTGTCACTTGAATGCCTCTAAATGGCTGTTTGTTTCATCAAAAGACATAGAATGAGAAGTCAATAGAGTCTAGCGAGATGGAAATCATGACCTTTTGAAATCTGATGATAAAGGCAACGTTTGGCAATTAGAAACCCATTCATTTTGTTAGAAATATGTCTTTGGTCTAGCCCTCACTCACAGAGCAGGGATTACATAAGAGCATGAATGCTGGTGAGGATCGTTGAACACCATCTTTAAACACTGCCTACCCCAGGTGAGAATCACATTTCAGGAGAGTGACACCATTAACCACAGAAACCTGAAAATCACTGAGATGTCGGTTTTAAAGCTAAAGCTGATGTATTGTGGGTAAAGACAATCACTGACCACTAAGTCTTGAACTTTTATAAAATGCCACATTTCCCAGGGACATGTTGGTTCTTAGGCTCTCACATTTGTCTCAAGTGCCCTTGCCATTTTCTCAGGGAAGCATGGGATAGTTTAAGTGTCCGAAAGTGTTATTTTCAGTACAGTCTGCTTTCTCTATCTGTGGGCCCAGCATTCATGGATTCAACCTATGGTGGACTGAAAATATTTGAAAAGCCTTGCATCTGAACTAAACATTTATCGACCTTTCCTTTTGCCACCCTTCCCTGAAAAGACACAGTAGAACAAGCATGCTGTATTAGGGATGATAAGAAGTGTAGACACCATTTAAATTCCACAGGAGGGTGTGCAGAGTTACATGCAAACACTCTATCATTTTATATGAGAGCTGAACACGCTTGCTTCTTGGTATCCGTGGGAGAAATGGGTTTGAGGACAGGAAGGGGCGACTGTCTTTGCTTATCTTCTGGAGTACTGCAATATTTGTGTTGTTATCAACGTCCTCAAAGTTAATTGACTTGCTTGGTGGCTTTCTCCTTGAAGCAGCTACACGTGGTTACTGATTAGTGAGGTATCTCAGAATGTAGCAAGTTGTGCTACTTTCTTGTTGCTGTGATAGAATGCCATGACCAAGGCAACTTTCAGAAGAAGGTTTATTTTGGCTTCCTATTCCAGAAGGGATAGAATCCACCATGGGAGCACATACAAAAGCAAAGAAGGAGAATTGGAAATGACGCAAAGCCCTCCCCCTGTGAAGTACTTCCTCCAGCAAGGCCACACATCATCCGGAACCTCCCTAAACAGCGCCACCAACTGGGGACTAAGTGTTCAAATACAAGAGCCGATGAGGGACCGTCTTAAAAGTCCCACTGTCTGTTGCAGGGGGAGGGGGTGTCATCGTTTTTTCTTGTCCTCTGAACTTCTCTAACTATGGGAGCGGAAACATGGCTTGGCTGTACCTGATGGATTACGTGTAGGTGTTCATTAAGTCTCTCTTGAAGACAAAGCTCTTGGTTGAGCACAGCCTATGTTTTGGTGTTCTCAAGAGAGAAGAGACAGAATGCCTAGCTATAATAGAACAATAATAACATATTAGGGAGGGAATTTAACACAACATGGTCCGTTTCCTGTCAAGCTCTTCATTGTTGGTTACATAAGCAAATGCCACGAAGGTAGGAGCTCTCATTCTGTGTTCTACTAGTGCCTGAACCTCACCAGAGCCTCTTCGAGGTTTCCTCTAGTGGATTTGCTTGTTTCCATAACTCCACAGGGCCTTGCACCATTCTACCTAAGGACCGGGCAGGTAACACCGCAGTGGGGAGTGAATCAATACAGCAGTTGCTTCATGCAGCTTTGTGCCACTCTGAACAAATGTCAGGCTAACTTTTCAGCCACCTTGTGCTGACAGGCACAGCGCTTGTTTGGCAGCGAAGGGTGTGCAGCTTAGTGTCTGGGAAGAAGGAACTTCAGCTGAGAAGATGCCTCCATCAGATTGGCCTGCAGGCAAGTCTATGGGGTGCGTTTTTCTTTTTCAAGACAGGGTTTCTCTGTGTAGCTTTGGTGCCTTTCCTGGAACTCACTCTGTAGCCCAGGCTGGCCTCGAACTCACAGAGATCTGCCTGGCTCTGCTGGGATTAAAGGCATGTGCCACCACCACCCACCGGGTGTCGTGCATTCTTGATTAGTGGTTGACTTGGGAGGTGTTACCTCTGGGCAGGTGGGCCTGGCAGATATAAGAAAGGTAGTTGAATGTGATCCTGAAAAGCAACCCAGTAAGTATCATTCCTCCATGGCCTCTGCTTCAGTATCTGTCTCCAGGTTCTGACCTTGACTTTCAGCCCTAACTTCCCTTCATGATGGACTGCAAGCTGTAAGATGAAATAAACCCTTCCTTTCTCTAGTTGCTTTTGGCCATAGTCTTTTCTTGAAGCAATAGAAAAAAAACAAACTAACACAGCCATGAGCCTTTGGACTTGGTGCTCATGGCAAATACAGGGGTGAGGCAGGTGCTGTCTCTACTGTAAGGATCTTACATGTAGGCTCTTTGGTTTGTTGTGTATAGCAAATTACTTTAAAATTAGGTGATTTACATCAATAACAGTCATTTATTTTGTCATGAGCCTGTGACTTAGTCAGGGCTTGGTGGCATTGTCTAGCCTGTTGTATTCTATGTGATGTTTGAGAGTCCTTCCTGGGATGATTGAGTAGGAGCTAGAGTGAATCGGGACTAAAGGACACTCTATTTAACTCTCTCATCTCAGGGTCTGCTTTAGTGGCCTCTTCACTGTGATGGCTTTGAACTTTTTTATGTGCTCACCCAGGGCTTCCAGAATTACTGTTCCAAAAATCCTAGAGTGAAACTAGATACAAGTCTATCTTTCTGGCAAGTCACTGATGGCTACATTCCAGGGGGAGGGAACTGGGCTCCAGCACAGCACCACACTCGGTATGTGTGTGTTTCATCACATCCTGGGCTGGCAATATTACAGTGAGGAAAGTGAGCAGGGGAGACTCAAGCCACTTGTCAAAGCCAATAAGGTCGTAAGTGACAGAGTGAAAATTCAAACCTGGAGTCTTGACTCGTGATAAGATATCCCCGGGGATGCTTTTTAAATTTCATTTTTACCTACAAAAAAAAAAAGTCAATAGGCTCAAGGGAAGGAAAGTCTATTTGCATCCCTTTTTATTTCTTGGCAGAGCGAGGTAACCCAAGCCTGACAAGTTGAGCAAATCCCACTACTCCAGGCCATTAAGCAGGTACAGGGAAGGAGCTGGAAACCCTGTGAAGCCTAGGTGCCATTGTTTTGGATGTGTGTAGAAGAGTAGCACCTGGTACAGTTATCAGACTCCAGGGCACTGTGCCCGCCAGTCACTGTCAATGTCAGGAAACCACGGGGGGTGGGGTGGGGGGGTGGGAGGGGTGGGGGGGGGAGGGAGAACAGGAAGACCCGCCCTACAGCTTTGACCTTGATTTTAAACATGACCTCCCATTGTGGTCTAAAACTCTGTTATGCTATGTTTCAATTTATTCTGAATGATTCTCCTAAATGGATTTGGAAACTTAAAGTGGGTAATCTACGTCAAAAGAAGGAAGTTTGAAGCTGGCTTGTGCTCTAAAAGCTTCATAAGGACTTTGCTGTTCCCAAATTTATGGGCCCTTTGCCACTGGGAACCTGAGGAGTGTTGGTTAATAAAGGGAAATTAAGTTTTTTTTTTCCTTTTTTTTCCTAACCACAAAAGATGAACCATTTCTTTCCACTAATATGGAAACCACTACAAGTATATGGTTTCTTTCTTATTCTAGCTGAATGGTGAAGAAAAGCAATTTCTGTTTTCAAAGCTGGAAGGCAGAAGTCTCCATAGAGTGCTGAGCATTGTAGGGAAAAAGATAAAGATGGCCAGAAGGCATGAGAGCTCAGCTAGCCTCTGGCTATTGCAGTCTTGTCTTTAGGGGGTTAAAGTCTGTAAAGGAGAAGCTGTTGCTGGAAGGTGTTTATTCTTTATACCTGGTAAAGTTACTGAACACCTGAGAACCAGGGACTGCTGAGGAGAGCCATTCTCAAACCAAGAGATCTGTTTGTAATTATTACATAGACTTGGAGACAGTCTGGGATAAATCTGTCAGTTCCTAGATTTTTTATTAAATAGTACATACCATGTCTAAATGAACAACGAAGCCGTGGTAAGTAGGGGAATGTATGTGGGTGATTTTTTTTTCTACTCATTTTTTTAATCTATTTTTTTGCAGCAATTAATGATATTAGGATTTGTTTCCCCTTCAATAAAATGCTTTGTGTTTTCACTGTGTGTGTGTGTGTGTGTGTGTGTGTGTGTGTGTGCGCGCTGCTGGTGTCCTTCTTGATTGCTCACCTCTTTGTTTATTGAAACAGGGCCTCTCCCCGGACCTGGAGCTTGCCAATTCCTGATGGTCTAACCAGCCATCTCTCCCCAGGAAGACGCTGTCTCTGACTCCAGGGTGCCTGGATGGCAGGTGGCTGCCACACCTGCAGAGCGAATACAGATTCTGGGGATCCACACTCGAGCCTTCACATCGGCAGAGCAAGAGCTTCGTCTAGCACCCCCTCTCCACAGCCCAAAATGCCCATTTGAGAATAAAGACCCAACAAAGAGGAGAGAAACTTGCTCCCTCTAATCATAATGGGAGACCACATGGTTTAAACCACAAAACCAAAGCTAGCACATTGCTGGGACCTCCGCTTACTCTAAATGGAAGACAGATATACAAGAAGAAAGGTGACCTTACAAACCCAAGCCCATAATAAGATCACTGTACTTCCCAGAGGCCAGACCCCATGTTTATGCAAACCGTACAGTGTATCTGACTTAGGCCAGTTACCTTCTCTGTAGGGGATCTGAGTGCATGGTGGTGGGGTGGGATGGAGGCATAAAGGAAACGTTAAAGAAGTAAAAAGTAAAACTACTATTTGAAAGTTTACCTTGGTTCATACGATTTTGGGTGGCCGACTGCATTTCTTTGCCCTGGGCGGTGGGAGTGGGGGGTATATCTGTGAAACCATTAGACATTGTGAGATTTCAGACTTTACAGAGCGAGCTTTCAGGGCTTTCCTTTAGAGCTAATGCACTTTGTTCTCTGGCCACAAAATCAGGGCACACTAGAGTACCCCATCAGAGCATCTGTAGGTCTAGCGGTGAGGTCCTCTCTCTCATCAGGGACCACCGCAGATGGTCACTGCTAGGGTCAGACTGAGGTCCTCAGGCATGCTTAATCATTGAACTACATCCTTACCCTCAAAGGATGTGTTCTGATGAGCTGGAGGTCAAGGAACAGACCCCATCTGGATGTAGATAGTGTTATCCACAACGTCTCCACTAAGCCTTCCCCAGTACACTTGACTTTGACTGGGCACGTCTCTGTAAACCATTAACCTGTCTTCCTATTCTTTCAGCTTCCTGATGATTGCCGTCCCCTCAGTGAGAGCTGGCTGGGACAGGCTGGAAGACACACTGGTTGGTGGACTGTGGAGTTTTGCTGGGGGTTCCCTGCTTTAGCCCACAGAGACTATGCCATTTTCAGCTACCTTCCAAGAGGCTAGCATGTGTCCATCCTTGCTTTGAGAGCTGTGAGCTCCATTTTTCAGAAAACCCAGGAAAACTGAGGATGAGTGTTCCCATCTTGGTTACCAAGCTCCATGTGTTCCCTGTGTCCTAGTTATTTGTCTTTCCAAAGGTTCTGGATTTGGTTTCCTGCTCCCCGTGATGCCCTGAGCAGTGTCTTTAAATATAGCCCCGGTTCCAAGGTGGGAGTGTGAGTGGTAAAAGAAATTTTGTACATTTTCAAACAGCAGCTGAGCTATTGACCTCAAATGTCTCCTGAGGGCCCATACCCTGGGAGCTCGGAGGGAGACCCTGCTTTGCTTTTGCTAATGCACAGGAATTGTCCAGATTAATGGGTTTTGCTGTGATATTCCCATGTACGTACTGATCATGTGTTGATCAGATTCATCTCCCCTTCTATCCTCTCTTGTCCCCACCCCCTCTCAATTCTTAAGTCTTTTCAATTTCCGTACAAGACAGAATGGGATGCTTGTCTTCCTGTATCTGACTTCTTTCAAGTAATAGCTTGTCCTCCAGCTCCGTCCACGTTTTCCTGCAAAGGGTCAGGGTTCCCTCCCGGAACAGAACAGATAGTTTATGTATGGAATTCATTAGACGGGACTACACGGTAGTCCACAAGGCTGGTGTCTCAGCAGTCCCAGTCTGGTGCTAAAGGCCTGGAAGATTCCTGGAGAGCTGCGGGTAGATCTCCAGTTCACACTGGAATCCTGAAGCTGGGTCCTAATATCAGCAATGACAGCACCCGGATAGATGAACGTGATGGTGAGAATGACGATAAGCAGACCAGAAGCAGAAGCCTTCCATCTTCTGTCTCCTTCATCTGGGCTGCCACCAGGAGGGGCCACCCGCAGTTAGACTGGGTCTTCCCACTTCATAGAAGCTGATCAATGCAATTCCTGACCAGTGTGCTCAGCAGCTTGCCCTTAGGTGATTCCAGATCCAGTCAAGTTGACAACCAAGGTCAGGACATCACAATGTGGTAGTTCTGTCTTTAGTGGTCCAGGGACTTTCTGTACCAACTCCCACAACTTACCAACTTATGCTCCCGGTGATTCCTTCTCCTGCATTGCCACAGGCCATTATTGTTTGCTTCTTTTTGTGTCTCGGGGAGCTGGAGCCTGGGTGTGGATTGATTTGCCGTTGAAGGGCAGCTGTTTCCACCTTCCGGCCAGTATATCTGCCAGACTGCTTGTTGTCGCGCTTTTCATGTGCTGTGGGAGCCAGGCTTGCCTCACGGTGTCCCCAGAAACTGCCAGGGAAGGGGGCACACAGAAAGGCATGGGGATTTTGTCTTCTCGCATCCGTCAACTGGAGAAATTCCCTTTACACTTTGGATGTGTGTGTGCATTTTGAAAAGGGGAGTTTTAAAATGATGACTGAACGGTAAAGTAAGTTTGGGATTCTCAGCCCTTAGCAACAAGGCTATGAGGTGACAGAGATGCTTGGTCAAAGGACAGTGTGGATCTTACCAAAAGAAGAGTGTGTGAGTTCCCAGTGAGCTGGTCAGGCCCTAGCCCGGTGACACTGAGGCAAGGCTCCTCAGGCCTCATGAGTCAGCGTTTTGGGCTGCGGTGGTAGAGCTATATGGATCCTGGTATAAATAGGTTCTGGAGAGAGAGATCTGCTGCTCACTGCATTACATTAGCCCGTCCACTGTCACCATCTCCTTTTCTACCTATGATAGGGTCTCATGGACCGCGGGCTGGTGTGGAACTCACTAGGTAGCTGTGGATGCCTTTGAACCTCCAATTTCCACGGTGCTCAGAGTGGAACCCAGGCTTTCGTCCATGCTAGGCAAGTGCTCTACCACCTGGACTACAGCTCAGCCTCCGCCGTCCCTTGCCTCATTGCCTGTGTTCACCTTCTTCCAAGTGCGTATTTGCTTCTGTTCCTCATCTGTCTCCCTTTGTGCCAAACAAAGACGTGGACCGGGCTCGGAGACTTGCTGGAACAGCTAAAACATGGTTGTGAAGGGTTTTATCCATGTAACACAATCTCATAAAAAAGTCCTTGTTTTAAACAGGATTGACTGATGTACCTCTGTCCTGGGGCTTCGGAATCTAGCCTACCACTCTTGTTTTAGAAAAAGTAAGAGGAACCAGCTAAAGAAATTATATTCTTTATAAGGTTTCTAATCACATAACGTTATTTAAAGGTGCCTTGGATGGAGAGGCACTTGGTCTAATCCCCCTGTTGCTAGCCATGCTGGGTCAAGTTGCTCCTTGTGGGCTCCATTAGGACACAGTGGCCATAGCCAGAGTCACAGACATGAGGGAATTCTGCCTACCTTGCTGAGGAACTGCCTAGCTGGATGGTCACAATTTCATCTCTGGTCTTTTTTTTCTCTTCTAAGTATTTAATGCTAAGTGGCAATTTAATGGAAAGGGCTTTTTAAAAATTTTACATTTAGCCTGTGGCAAGGAATCCAGCATCAGGATGGATGGCCCTTCTCACGATGACAAGAATGAAGAATGTCCTTTCCTGCAGTATTTTCCCATCACCTCCTGGCCTCCCCACAAGGCTGATGTCATCCTTGGCTCCAGCCTACTTTTTCATTTTTTCTAATCCCATTAGGTTCCCTTTCTTCCCGTTATGTCTCCGTCAAGGGACTGACTAATGACCAGGAGGCAGATTTCTGTGGTCATGCCAGCACTGAACTCCCTGAGGGTAGCAGGGAGAAGACTGTCACCGGGGCTTGGTGCTAGTGAGGGACTCTCCTGTGTGGTTTTGAATGAAACATCTGCCTGGGTAAGGATGCTGTACACTTCTGAATATTCATGCTGGCTTTTAAATTCCATAAGCTCTGTGTGGCTTCACCCTAGGCTTTTTCAATCTCTTGATTAAATGGATACTCGGCATTAAGGAAACTGAGAGACTCTGTCCTTGTTCCTTCCCATGGTTGATTTGAAGTCTTTGCTAGTGTATCTTGTGCATTTGAGAATTTTCTTAACAAATGATATATAGGAAAACCACTCAGATGTGACCCACAAGCCCCCAGATTTCTGGTGGCTCCCCACTCCCAGTGGGCAACATTGACAAAACTCTAACACAGTGTGGGCAGCAATCATCAGGTAAGTTCCCCAAAGCCAACAATGTGGGACATTAATTCTATTTTTTTTCTGTGCCAGCTTTACTTGTTATATGGCTATAACTTAATCAGATGCCACATTTAATGTTCCCATGCAAACTGAGTTGATACTGGCAAGATACGTGAGAAATCAAGCCACTAGAAACTTGCTCTGGAGTTAAGTGTGTTAAAAACACCTTTATTGCTCACTTTAATTACATTTACTTTCTTGTGTGTGTGGGTGTATGTGGGTGGGTGGGGGTAGGAGGCATGCACTCATATCACACACAGCATGCTTATGGAGGTCAGAGGACAATTTGCAGGTATTGGTTCTCTCCTTCCACCGTGTGGATTCTGGAGATCTGACAAATGCCTTTATGTGTTGAGCCCTCTTGCAATCCTCTCCATCTCAATCAACCAACCAACCAACCAACCAAACAAACAACCAACCAACCAACCAACCAACCAACCAACCAACCAAACAAACAAACAAACAAACAGCCTTTCTTTAAAAGTAAGAGAAATGTTCTAAACATCTAGAACGTTTCTAGGAACTTTTAGTAGTTTCTCCAGGATAGTAGTTGTTTGTTTTGTTTTGTTTTTTGAGATGGGGTTTCTCTGTGTAGCCCTGGCTGCCCTGGAACTAGCCCTGTAGACCAGGCTAGCCTCAGACTCACAGAAATCCTCCTGCTTCTGCCTCCTGAATGCTGGGATTAAAGGTGTGTGCCACCACCACCTGGCCCAGGACAGTAGTCTTAAACAGGGACTGCTGGTAGCAAATTAGTGCCCATCATCATGCTGTGTTAAAGAGGTATGGTTTACCACAGCAGATGTGAAGAACGAAGGACATTTCAATACAGGGACATTGCATAAGTAAGGACTCAGAAGGGTCTCTGTGTGGGGGTACATGCATGTGTGTGTGTGTGTGTGTGTGTGTGTGTGTGTGTGTGTGTGTGTAAAAGCTTGGATTTGACAGGTCATGAAACCTCAATGAAAATTACTGAATAATAATAAGAAAACATGTCATCTTACTTTGGTTTTCTACTGAAAGATAAGCCATGTCTAGGCAAAGAGCACCAATGTGGAACCTGGTCAGTTATCACCAGGTGAATAGACCCATGTCTGCAGCACCCAGAGGGAGAAGCAAAATGTTTTAGCGACTCCTGATGTCACTCCTCCAACCCTAGCCAGTCAGTTTTTCCCTTGGGGGAGATGCCAGCCTGAATCCAGACATGGATTAGCTCTGTCTGTCCCCGGTGTGGAAACAGAACCTTACAGAAAGCATCTTTAGTGCTGATTGTTGTACTCTGTTATTTTTCTGAGTCCATGTGGCTGCACCCAATCATTCTTTCTTCACACTTTTCATTCACACTGCCTGGCATGATGACATCACCATGTCTTTATTCATTGCCCTTTTAATACACCTTTAGGATGAGCACTTGGCTGACACAAACAAAGCTGACCAACTGGTCTTTCTTATGTTTGTGGCTTGCTGAGTGTGTGCACATTTCTGCTTAGGTGATACCCAGGGATACATTTCTGGATACAAGGTGGTGCATGGACCAGTGTTCTCTGATGATGGAGTGAAAGTTCACTCCATCAGCAGGTTTCTGTGGTCCAGTTACTCTGCCCTAGTACTAGTACTCCATATGGCCTGATTTTTAATTTGGCCTTTCTAGTGCGGCTCACAGTCCAGGTTCATTGTGTTTTATTTTTCTTCTTCTTGTTTTTAACTGGTGCACAGGCACATTGCAGCTTTGTCGACTAGGTGTGGTGTCTGATGCATGGATACATTGTGTAAGGTACACACTTCATTTTTCATGTTGGTTTTACTGATGACAAATGGAGTTACATATACTTTTGTAGATTTACTGGCAATGTTCCTTCATTTAAATACATTCAGTTTTATTTTACATTGTAGGTGTTTTGCCTGAATAAATGTCTGTGTACCATGTACATGCCTCGTGCCTGCAAAGGCCAGAAGAAACACTGGCTCTTCTAGGAAGGTATTATACAGATGGTTATACATGACCATGTGAGTGCTAGGAACTGATCCTGGGTCCTCTGGAAAAGCATTCAGTGCTCTTAACCATGGAGTCATCTCTCCAGTCTCTAATACTCCTTCATTTAACTTTAAATTCCCTATCTTATTTTTTTATTTTTAATAGATAAGCTAAATTATTTATTCATTGTTGGAAGAATTTTTTAAAAAAATATATTTTGATTGTAATTCCTCTGCCACATATACTGCATGCCTAGTTAGTTCACTCCCTTAATGTTCTCTTGCCAAATAGAACATTTTAATGTAATTTATCATGCTTTTCAGTTTCTCATGCTGTCCTTTATGGTTCTCTATGACATCTTAGCCTATTCCATTGTCACAAATGTCCCATGGCTTCTTATGTTTATCTTGTCTCCTAAAAGTATATTGAAGATTTTAACAAAATTAAGATGTATCATGTAGGATGGATTTGTGGAGACATAAAGAGTATCCAGGAAGATGTAGCATCCACATAAATATCAGGGACAAATTCAACCCAGACTAGAGACATATGTTTTTTTTTTTTTTTTAAAAAAAAGCAGAAGGAAAAGGAGGAGGAAGAGGAGAACAAATGTGTGAGACACACACTCTTGCCTGGTTGAACATGAGAGAACTGAATAACAGAAGTGTGGTAGAACCTTTAGCCTTGCTTGGGTTTTGAGAAAGTGTAAACATTTTATCGCAGGATCTAGCCTTCAGAGATACATTTTTAAAGCTATTGTAGTCCCTGTTAAAGACAATATTGAGCAAGGATTCGCTGTGTGCAGAGAACAGAACAAATGGGAATAGCCTCCTGTAACAGAAAAGATAAACTTGGATCTTGGAAAGGTTGCAGAAGTCTGCTGGGGATCGAACAGTGTTTTTGGTTTTTATCTGAGCTTTGTTGAAGTGGTACTGGCCCACCATTTATTCTGATGAGTAGGTGTGGTGCTGAGACAAGGTTTAACAGATAATTCTTGTAGCTCCCTGACAGCTCTAGTGATTTCTCATCTGCCCCAGAGCTGACTCATGGAGACCATTCACAGCTGTGAAATGACATCTGTCTAATGCCTCGAAGAGCCAGATTTGCCGTGCTTACCTTTCCAAAGTAGTAATTGATAAATTCCACTAATACCTCTTTTCTGTCACTCTCCCTTGAAACACAGATGTCACATTTGAATTGCTTATACCTTGGCACTCTCTAGTTAGGTAGACCTCAACATAATGATGTCATGAGGGGAAGGTTTGTGTAAATGTTTTAGGGAATGCAACTTGAAATTTAGATCTTTGGGTTGCGACTTCATTTTCTCTGTGTCCCAGCCAAAGATGTTTTTGTGAGTGAAGTAAACAATTGTTCCCATAGGATTGGCAGATGATATAAAAGTATCTCTGTTTTGTTCTGACTCCGGATGCTGTGGCAGATTAAATAAAGATAGTGTAGATTCTACTGTGTCTTATTAAAAGCAAATGAAGGAAGGAGCAAAGTGTGGGGTCCCCTGGGATTCCCATTTGTTTGATGTTCCTAGCATCACAGTTGAGTCTTGCTTCCAGTTGTGTGTGGGCATGCATGTGCCTTGGTTCCTTGTCTCTCCTCACAGGACTAAGGAGGAGTTTCTGTCCCTTCACTGACTACAGTCAGCTGCAGACCGAGCTCTAGTTACAGCCACTTTGCTCTGCGTCACCTTCTAAGGCATCATCACATCTGTGTTTTAGTCTTCTGGAGACACAAGTTTTTGCTGTGTGCTCTGCAGTTCCCAAGTGCCCTAGTGTGAGATCTGGCACACAGAAAGTATTCAAATACTGTTAAATAATACATGGTTGATGGTGGCATGGAGGGACGATGGCTCAGCAGTGAAGACTAATTGCTGCTCAGTTATGAGGACTAGAGTTTAGATCCCATTGTCCTTGTCTAGTGCTCACAGATACCTGAAACGCCAGCTCCAAGAGATCTGATGCCCTCTTCTGGCCTCTGCACACATACATGCACATGCATTCTCTCTCTCACACACAGACACATGCACACATACATACAGAAAATAGAAATCATTGGTGACCATAGGATAATAGGGTTGAGATGCAGACGTTGATAATATTTTGTGATCCACTAAGAAACAAACAAAACCTTATCACTGCCTGACTTGAGCTCTGTCAATATACACAAACTGAAAACTGACTTCTTCATTTTTTTTTTTAAACTTCCATTTTAGCAACAGATACCAATCATAGACCTTTTTGGTTAATACCTTTACATTTTTACTGAGCCTTTGGGTTTCTGCTGCCCAGCTACTGGCCTCAGGATTGTGACATTTGTTCTAGGACTCCTGCTGGCCTCTCCCTCCTCCCACACGCACCATGAACTAATAAACCAATGGTGGACAGAGGGCATGGTGCCAGCTCCCACATGCTCCCTGCTGGGTTGTCCCACGGAAGAAAATGCAGGAGGGTGATTGCCCGCTTGTAGAACTTCATGATGAAGCTTTGAAGGACACCGGAATAGAGAAATTCCCTCCATCTCTTTGGCCTCAACTTTTCTCTCAGGCACCTCATAAGCCTTTCCTCTCTCTGCACCAGTTCAGAAGTGTGGCATGGGAGACTTTCTCAGGGAGATGATCCTTCTGCAATGATCTTAGATCAATGGCTTCAAGAGAGAGGAAAAGCTCTCCAGAACATTCAGCCTCTGCCTGTTCCTTTCTGGTTGCAAATCTTGCCAGCATGGACTGGGGGAAGCCGCTCAGTGTAGCTGCTTCTGAAGGAGCATCATTTAATCATGAGAACACATATAGGGTTCATGGACTGTTGTGAAATAGAAAATTTGTTTAGCTATGTAAAGATGTGTTACATTTGTTTTGCCTTGCCGGCCTAAGGCACCTGATTGGTCTAATAAAAAGCTGCATGGCCAATAGCTAGGCAGCAGAGGGATAGGCGGGACTGGCAGGCAGAGAGAATAAGTAGTAGTAGGAATCTAGGCTTGAAAGAGAAGGAGGGAGAAAGAAAGGGACATGCCAAGGACCAGTCAGCCAGGCAGCTGCCAGTCAGCTAGACATGGAGGAAGCAGGCAAGTAGGACATACAGAATGAGAGGTAGGTGAAAAGCCCCAAGGCAAAATGCAGATGAAGAGAAACAGATTAATTTAAGTTAAAAAAAGCTAGCCAGAAACAACCCTAAAATAAGGCCAAGCATTTTTAACTAATAATAAGTCTCTGTGTCTTAGTGTGACCACACAGAGGACTGTCATTGAGACTAAAGGCGGAGGCTCAGCCACAAAGTGCTTCCTGCTCAGGCATGAGGACTCAAGTTTAGATTACCCACATACGAATCCAGTGTGTGGTGTGCATCTGTAAGGTCAGTGCTGTGGAGGAGGAGACAGGTAGACGGATCCTTGGAGCTCATTGGCCAGCTAGTCTTGTCATTTGGTGAGTTCCAATTTCAGTGGGAGACCCTGTTTCAAAAAGTAAGGTGGAGAGTGACAGAGGGGGACACCTGACACTGATCCCTGCCTTCCATACGTGCATGAACACACCTACAGGAACGTTTATGCACACACACATACACACACACACACACACACACGTGCACAACCTAAAGGTACCTATGCAAAAATACAGAAATGGAATATCTAAGGAGTTACAGTAGTAAATAACTTTCAAATGATTTTTCCGCTCTATGGAAGTGGAGTAGAGAGGAGGAAAAATAAAAGCTAAAACTTGACAGCCATTGTTGATTTGTTGTGAGGCAGAGCCCTGCTGTGCTACCTCAGCTGGCCTTGGGGTCACTGGTGCAGGGATTACACATATGCACCACCTCACCCGAGGTTAGTCATGTTACATGGAGAAAACACCCACAACTTGATTCTGACTTAGGTACCTCAATGTTTTAGGCTCCGCTACTTGTAGTGTTTAATCCTTCTACGGATTCTCTGGGAGGAAGCTTGCCATTGAAAGAAAAGTAAGCGGAAGAGAAACTAAAAATAAGGGCTTTGTTGGGAAAATAGTGTCAAGATTCTGGAATAGAAGGAAGAGATCTCGGGGCAGGAAGCTCCAGGAAGCCAAGGATTGGAGTCAGAGGTTCACTGTTGCCAAGTTCTGCTTTCTCTGTAGTCTCTACTTCCTGTTTCTCTGTCTTTGACTTTCTTCCCCCTCCCCCTCTCCCTCCCTCCCTCTGTCTTTAACTAGCCTGCTAGGAACTTTTCTTTCTTTTAAAAAATACTTATTTCAAACATTGTGTGTGCATGTATGTGTGTGTGTGTGTGTGTATATGCATATGTGTGTGTATGCGTGTGTGTGTGTGTGTGTGTGTGTGTGTGTGTGTGTATGACTATGTAAAGATGAGTACAATGCCTATGGAGTGGTCAGATCCCCCTAGTAATAGAGTGACAGGTGGTGGTGAGCCACTTGACCTGGGGCCTCTACAAGATCAGCCCTTGTTCTTAATGGCTGAACTATCCCTCCAACCCCTGCTAGGTCACAGATTAGCCATCACTGCTCCCCCAGTAATAACCGTTACTTGATCACATCTTCTTAAATGATATTTTACTCTTGCCGTGTCCCAAATGCTTCTTTCCATCTCCTACTGTATGATTTAGTTCATACCCAAGACTCCTCAGAGTCTCAACAGTTTAACATAACTTAAATGTCCAAGTTTAAGTCCTCTTGAGATATAAGGTAAACTCTATGCTGTCCCTGTAAAACCAAAAAGAATGTGTTTCCAATCTACATTCTTGTGAGTAAACAAAATTAAAATAAAAACCCAATAATATAAAAATGTGTAAAGAGACATTCTAATGTCTTTTTCTTGGTGTTTCAAATGAACTGTTTTGAGTGACCTGAATCTATACACTGCACTTTAGACACTACTGGTCTGCAAGATGAAATTTAGAGCTCATTAAAGATTAATGGAGAAGGATGAATTATATTTCTTTTATTATCCATGAAAAGGAATGATTGCAAAGCTTTTCTCAGTTTAAAACTGAATAGGAAACACTATTCATGCTCTTAATGTCTAAAAAATTACTTGCAATTATATGTGTTTCTGCACATGTGCATATGGGCACCCTTGGAGGCCAGAAGAGGGTGTTTGGTCCCCTGGAACTGGAGTTATGGAAAGCTGTGAGCTGCCCCAGATGAGTGCTGGGATCCAATCTCCCATCTGGAAGAGCAGTACTCACTTCTATGCCCTGAGCTATCTCTCCATCCCCCGGGTCATGTTCTTAAATCCCTCACTTCCTATTTCTTAAGCTAAATTTATGGGAAGAGTACTTACATACCCTCTCTTTCTCTGTCTCTGGGTATCCTTCCCACCCCCACCCCTACCCCTGTCCCCGTGTGTGTGTGTGTGTGTGTGTGTGTGTGTGTGTGTGTGTGTATGTTTAATGCTTCCATTGCCAAATAATACAAATGACAAAGACCAGAGAAGAGACCCAAGGTACACACACAGCTATCACCTAAAACTTTCCAAGCTTATTTGATCATGGAGTGTTTTATTCGCAAAATCTTTTATTTCATGTTTACAGAACTGATATTCTATAGAACACACTGTGGATGCACCTGTAAAGTGATTTCTAGATCTTTCCAGTGGCACACTTATTTTCAAATGTATCAACCAGTGTGGAGAAAATGTATTGATTTTAGTGAGGTTGTTACACCTGAAACATGAATCTAGGAAAATGGTGTTCTCCCAGCACAGGGTTCAGTGAGGGACCTCTATGCACCCAAAGATTCCTTCTGACACCTTTTCTTTTTCTTTTTCTTTTTGAGACAGGGTTTCTCTGTGTAGTTTTGGTGCCTGTCCTGGATCTTGCTCTGTAGCCCAGGCTGGCCTCGAACTCACAGAGATCCTCCTGACTCTGCCTCCCGAGTACTGGGATTTAAGGCGTGTGCCACCGCTGCCTGGTTTCCTTCTGACACCTTTCTACAGACTGCCCTTTCCCCCAGTCCTCTTTGCTGTTCAAGGGAAGAAGGGAGATTACTGACAGAAAGGCCTCATTGCTGAAGACAACACCTACACAACTCATTGAACACTGAGAAGTCAAGATAGTCCAGCTATCATAGAGCCTTCCCCCCATGTGCTGGTGTCTTTGACACCAGAAGGCACTCTGTGGTCAGAAAATGAACTCAAAGGCATCACTGGAAGTTCCTTATCTCATAATACCCTGTCAGAGCTTTTTTTCCCCTTTATCTTATTTTTATTTTATTTTATTTATATACATTTTCTCTCTTTTCATCCTTCAGTTCTTTGGATATATATGGTGACTTCAAGTGGTTTTGATAACCCTGGACCACTAGTTTCCCCATGTTGTTTTTACAAGAACAAATAAATACTCTTGTGCTTCATGTGAATGCCAAGCAGCAGATACCTTGGAAATACCCTGGTATTTGTGCAGCCCTCTGGCCTGCCTCACTCAGCTTTCCCTTCACTCTTGTCATTAGGGGTTATTTTGTTACTATATTCCTTTGGCAGAACAGTAGTATTTGGTTTTACCTGAGGTCCCCGGGTTATTTAGTCTCAGGTTCTTGGTGACCCAAGCAGTGTCAGGTATGGGTTGTGCAGTGGGCCTGAAGTCAAATCAGATTTGGTTGGTTACTCCCACAAGCTTTGTGCCATCATTGCCCTAGCATGTCTTGCAGGCAGGACACACCATTGTAGAGCAAAGGGTTTGGGGCTGAGTTGGGTGTTTACATTTCTCCTCTGGTAGCATGCAGAGTACCTTCTTGTACCAAAGATACCAGCACATGGGGCCTTATTGTCAGTTTGTGGAGAGTAACTTAGAGTCTTGGCAACAGCCTGGGTTATTTGGGGGTTCCCATGGGACCCCTTTGACCAACCACTCAATTAGATGTAACCCATTCCTGGTAGTGGAAGCTTCATTTGATGACAAGAGATATAAAGTTTGAGCTCTGTCTCCCTCATTATTTGGCAATTTCATTTAGATTGCCTTCATACATGTATATATTTTAAGAAGTTACTATTGTATTAGGTTTCCATAGTACCCACCAAATGGCCCTTAATTTTAAATGTCTTTTCCTGTATTCTCTCCCTCATCTCCTCCCTTCACCCTCCCAACTTTATTCTCTCATTCCAGCACCCCCATACACCCAATAACTATCTATTATATTTCCCTTTCCTAGGGAGATCTATCTGGCCTCCTTACACTACCTAATCTTTGTGGTTCTGTGTATTACAGCTTGATTATCATTGACTTAAGAGATAATATCTACACATAAGTGAATATATACCATATCTGTCTTTCTGAGTCTGGGTTCACTCACTCAGGATGATTTTTTTTTCCTAGTTTCATCCATTTACCAGTGAATTTCATGATTTTATTCTTTTGAATGGCTGAGTAATACTCCATTGTGTAAATGTACCACATTTTCTTCCTTATTCATTCATAGATGTTGAAGGACATCTAGGTTGTTTCTAGTTTCTGTCTCTTATGAATAGAGTAGCAATGAACATGGTTGAGCAAGTGTTTCTGTGGTAGGATGAGGTGTCTTTCGGTATATACTCAAGAGTGGTTTAGCTGGATCTTGAGGTAGATAAATTCCCATCTTTTGAGGAATCACCACACTGATTTCCATAGCGACTGTACAAGTTCATACTCCCACCAGCAGTGGATGAGTGTTCCCTTACTCTGCGTCCCCACCATCATGAATTTTCATTTGTTTTACTGATCTTAGCCATTCTGACAGGTGTGAGATGAAATCTCAAAGTCGTTTTGATTTGCACTTCCCTGATGACTAAGGATGTTGAACATTTCTCTAAGTGTTTCTCAGCCATTTGAATTTCCTCATTTGAAAATTCTGTTTAGATCTGCACCCCATATCTAAATTTAGTTGTTTGTTTTCTTGATATCCAGTGTTTGAGTTCTTTATATATTTTGTATATTAACTCTTGATTGGATATGGAGTTCATAACATTCTTTTCCCGTTCTGTAGGCTGCCAGTTTGTTTGAATGACAGTGTCCTTTGCCTTACAGAAGCTTTTCAGTTTTATGAGGTCCCATTTATTAATTATAGATCTTAGTGCCTGCACTTCCCGTTCTGTTTAGGAAGTCTTTTCCTGTGCCATTGTGTTCAAGGCTATTCCCCACTTTTTCTTCTGTCAGGTTCTGTGTATATGGTTTTGTGTTGAGGTTTTTGATCAATTTGGATTTGAGTTTTGTGCAGGATGATAGATATGGATCTATTTGTATTCTTCTATATGCTGACATCCAGTTAGACCAGCACCATTTGTTTAAGATGCTTTCTTTTTTCCACTGTATATTTCTGGCTTCTTTATAAAAAAAATCAGGTATCCATAGGTATTTGAATTTACATCTGGGTCTTCAGTTCAGTTCCATTGATCAGCCTTTCTGTTTTTATGCCAATGCCATATGGTTTTTATTACTATTGCTTGAAATCAGGGATGGTAATAAAGAAGTTCTTTATTGTACAGGATTGTGTCAGCTATCCTGAGTTTTTTTGTTTTTCCATATGAAGTTGAATATTATTCTTTCAAGTTCTGTAAAGAATTGTGCTGGAATTTTGATGGGAATTTGGGTTGAATCTGTAGATTGCTTTTGGTAAGATGGCCATTTTTACTATGTTAATCCTACCAATCCATGAGCATGGGAGATCTTTCCATCTTCTGATATCTTCTCCAATTTCTTTCTTCAAAGACTTGAAGTTCTTGCCGTACAGGTCTTTCACTTGTTGGTTAGAGTTATCCCAAGATATTATATATTTTTTAGGCTATTAAAGGGTGTTGTTTCCCAATTTCTTTCTCAGCCCATTTATTGTTTGTGTATAGGAGGACTACTGATTTTTTTTTTTTAGTTATTTTATATCCAGTCACTTTGCTGAAGGTATTTATCAGCTGTAGGAGTTCCCTGGTAAAATTTTGGTGTCATTTATGTATACTGTCATATCATCTGCAAATAGCAATACTTTGACTTCTTCCTTTCCAATTTGTATCCCCTTGATCTCCTTTATTTATCTTATTACCTTAGCTTAAACTTCAGGTACTATATTGAGTCGATATGGAGAGAGTGAACAGCATTGTCTTGTCCCTGATTTTAGTGGAATTGCTTTAAGTTTCTCTCCATTTAATTAGATGGTGGCTGTTGGTTTGCTGTATATTACCTTTACTATGTTTAGATATGTTCCTTGTATGCCTGATCTCTCCAAGACTTTTATCATGAAGGGGTGTTTAATTTTGTCAATGGCTTTTTCAGCATCTAATGAGATGATCATGTGGTTTTTCTTTCAGGTTGTTTATATGTGGATTACATTGACAGTTTTTCATATGTTGAACCATCCCTGCATTTCTGAGATGAAGCCTACTTTATCATGGTGGATGATCTTTTTGAAGTGTTCTTGGATTCAGTTTGTGAGTATTTTGTTGAGTATTTTTGCATCAATGTTCATGAGGGATAATGGTCTGTAATTCTCTTTGTTGAATCTTTGTGTGGTTTGGGTATCAGGGTAATTGTGGCCTCATAAAATGAATTTGGTAATGTTCCTTCAGTTTCTATTTTGTGAAATAATTTGAGGAATATTGATTTTAGCTCTTTTTTGAAAGTCTGGCAGAATTCTGGCCCTGGACTTTTTTTTGAGAGACTTAATGGCTGCTTTTATTTCCTTAGGGGTTATAGGTCTATTTAAATTGTTTATCTGATCTTGATTTAACTTTGGTAAGTAGTATCTATTGAGAAAATTGCCCATTTATTTTAGATTTTCCAATTTTGTGGAGATTTTTGAAGTATGACCTAATGATTCTTTGGATTTCCTCAGTGTCCATTGTAATATCCCCCTTTTCATTTCTGATTTTGTTAATTTTGATATTAGTTAGTTTGGATAAGGGTTTGTCTATCTTATTGATTTTCTCAAAGAACCAACTCCTTGTTTCATTGATTCTTTGTGTTGTTCTCTTTGTTTCTATTTTATTGATTTCAGCCCTCAGTTTATTTCCTGCCTTCTATTACTCTTGGGTGTGTTTGCTTATTTTTGCTCTAGAGTTTTCTGGTGTGCTGTTAAGTCACTAGTATGAGATCTTTCTAAATTCTTTATGAAGGCACTTAGTGCTGTGAACTTTCCTCTTAGCTACTTTCATTGTGTCCTATAAGTTTAGGTATGTTGTACCTAGCTTCATTTTCATTGAATTCTAGGAAGTCTTTAATTTTTTCTTTATTTCTTCCTTGATCCAGTGGTGATTCAGTAGAGAGTTGTTCATTTTCCATGAGTTTGTAGGCTTTCTATTGTTTTTGTTGTTGAAATTCAGCTTTAATCCATGGCCTGATATGGTACAAGGGCTTATTTCAATTTTCTTTTATCTGTTGAGACTTGCTTTGTGACAAAGTATATAGTAAATTTTGGAGAATGTTCTATAAGGTGCTTAGTAGAAGGTATATCATTTTGTGTTTGGATGAGATCTTCTGTAGATATCTGTTAGGTCCATTTGAGTCATAACATCTTTTAGCTCCATTGTTTCTGTTTAGTTTTTGTCTGGATGATCTGTCCATTGGTGAGAATGGGGTATTGAAGTCTCCCATTAATGTGTAAGGTTTGATGTGTGATTTAAGCTTTAGTAATTTTTTTTTTAATAAATGTGGTTGCCCTTGCATTTGGGGCATAGGTGTTTAGAATATCATCTTGGTGGATATTTCCTTGGATGAGTATGTAGCGTCCTTCTCCATCTCCTTTAACTAATTTTGGTTGGAAGTCTATTTTGTTAGATATTAGAATAGCTACACCAGCTTGCTTCTTAGGTCCATTTGCTTGGAAAATGTTTTTCCAACCCTTTACTGTGAGGTAATGTTTATCTTTGGTGTTGAGGTGTATTTCTTGTATGCTGCAGGAGGATGGATCCTGTTTTCATATCCATTCTGTTAGCCTGTGTCTTTTTATTGGCAAATTGAGTCCATTGATATTGAGAGATATTAATAACCAATGATTGCTAGTTCCTGTAATTTTGTGGTTGTTGGTTGTGTGCGCATGCGAATACGTGTGTGTGTGTGTGTGTGTGTGTGTGTTTCCCTTCTTTGGGTTTTGGTGGTGTGAGAGTAATTATTTCCTGTGTTTTTGTGGGTATAGTTAACTTCCTTGGGTGGGAGTTTTCCCTCTAGGTACTTTCTGTAGGGCTGGATTTGTGGATAGATATTCCTTAAATTTGGCTTTGTCATGAAATATTTTGTTTTTTCCATCTATGTTGATTAAAATTTTTGCTGGGTATAGTAGTCTGGGCTGCTATCCATGGTCTCTTAGGGTCTGCAGCACATCTGCTTAGGCCCTTCTGGCTTTTAGAGTCTCCGTTGAGAAGCCAGGTGTTATTCTAATAGGTCTGCCTTTATGTGTTACTTAGCCTTTTTTGGTCGCAGCCTTTAATGTTCTTTCTCTTTTCTCTATGTTTATTATGTTTGTTTATTTATTTAACATATTTATTATGTTATATATTAAGTAACATATTTATTATGTTCTGTATGATTATCATGTGACATGGGGACTTTTTTCTGGTCCAATCTATTTGGTGTTATAGGCACATTCTTCTTTAGGTTAGGAAAATTTTCTTCTATGATTTTGTTGAATATATTTTCTGGGCCTTTGAGCTGGGATTCTTCTCCTTTTCCTATTATTCTTAGGTCTGGTCTTTTCATAGTGTCCCAGATTTCCTGGATGTTTTGTGTTAGGATTTTTTTTTTTCAAGACAGAGTTTCTCTGTGTCATTTTGGTGCCTGTCCTGAATCTTGCTCTGTAGACCAGGCTGGCCTCAACCTCACAGAGATCCACCTGCCTCTGCCTCCTGAGTGATGGGATTAAAGGCATGTGCCACCGCCAGGCAGCTTTCTTCTTAGGTCCATATCCTTGGAATATCTTTTTCCATCCTTTTACCCTGAGGTAATATTTATCCTTGATGTTAATGTATGTTTCTTGGATGCAGCAGAAGGATGAATCCTATTTTCTCATCTATTCTGGTAGTCTTTGTCTTTTTATTGGGGAATTGGGAATACTGATGTTGAGAGATATCGATGACCAATGATTGTTGATTTTTGTTATCTTGTGGCATCAGTTATGTGTGTTTCGCCCATTTAGCGTTACTGATTGAAGTTATGTATTCCTTGTGTTTTCTTGGGTGTGGTTAACCTCTTTAGCTTGGAGTGTCCCTTCTAGTGCCTTCTGCAGGGCTGGATTTGTAGATAGATATTGCTGAAATTTGTTTTTTTTTTTATCATGAAATATCTTATTTTCTCCACTTATTATGTTTGAATGTTTTGATGGGATAGTAGTTTGGGCTGGCATCTGTGGTCTTTTAGAGCCCATAGAGCATCTTTCCAGACCCTCCTGGCTTTTAGAATATCCATTGAGACGTCAGGTGTTATTCTTATAGGTCTGCCTTTCTATGTGACTTGGTCTTTCCCCCTTGCACCTTTTAATATTCTTTCTTTGTTCTGTACCTTTACTGTTTTGATTATTACGTGCTGAGGGGGATTTCTTTTTGGTCCAGTCTATTTGGTGTTCTGTGTGCTTCTTGTACCTTGCTGGGCATCTCTTTCTTTAGTTTAGGGGAATTTTCTTCTATGATTTTACTGAAAATATTTCTGTTCCTTTGACCCGGGTTTCTTCTTCTTCCTCCATTCATATTATTCTTATATTTGGTCTTTTCAGAGTGCCCCAGATTTCCTGGATTTTTGGTGCCAGGATTTTTTTGATATATCATTTTCCTTGACCACAGTATCTATTTCTTCTGTTGTGTCTTTAATGCCTGAGCATCTCTCTTCTAGCTCTTGTATTTTGTTGACAAGGCTTGCCTCTGAGGTCCCTGTTTGAATTCCAAAGTTTTTTAGTTTCAGATTTCTGTCAGTTTGATCTTTTTTATTGCTTCTGTTTCCAGAAGGTCTTGAACTGTTTTATTCATTTCCTCCCACCGTTTGTTTGTGTTTTCATACATTTCTTTAAGAGGTTTATTGGTTCCCTCTTGAAGGATTTCTATCATATTCATAAAGGCTATTTTAAAATCTTTTTCTTGTGTTTCAGCTATGTTGCAGTTCTCGGGGTCTGTTGTGGTAGGGTTGCTGGGCTCTAGTAGAGACATATTGTCCTGGCTGTTATTGATTGTGTTTTTATGCTCATGTCTATGCATCCAGGTTTGGGATAATTATAATTCTAGGTGCTCTTGCCTTTGTTGGGTGGGTGTTTTGTTCCTTGGTTTCTGTTGCCTTTTCTGCTTCTTAGGAGAGTGTTCTGGCTGTGTGTTGCTTGGTAGGCAATTCTTCAGGGATCCTGATAGGTGTGGTCACTAGGGGGTACAGGGCAAGATGTGTTTCTAGGTTTTGAGAACTGACACTTAGAAATGAGGATGGAGTCTAAGGGGGTCCACAGGAGGGAGGAAAGCAGGGTGTTCCACCAGGATCTGCTTAGTCCCCTAGGAATGGGAGCAGAGAGGAGGGAGAAGCCCCAACAGGTAGACTGCAATGGAGTAGGTTCCTACAGAATGCCTGCTGGAGTTAGGGCCTGGGAGAACAGGATGACTCAAGGAAGGTTAGAGGAGAAGATCTGCTTGATCCACTGGCGATGAGGACAGAGAAGAGGGGGAAGGCTCAGAAGGTGGTCTACTACAGAGCTAGGGATAAGCCTGAGGGATTGGATTTGGAGGAGAGGAGAGAGAGGTGAAGGTCTGCAGTTAGTCTACCTCTCTGACTGGACCATATCTCTCCTTTCCTTCACTGCTGCTTCCATGAGAGAGTCCATGTCAATAGAGAGGCAGCTCTTAAGCTTTTGTGTCCACCTCTGTTTAGCCCAGCACTGGCGACTCCTGGAAACTCATCTGCTGGGAATTTAACGCACCACACTAGGCCCTGATGTAGGAAGGGTCAGTCCACAATCTGAAAGTAGATCACTGGGAATGATACAGAGAGGTCTGTCTCATTGATCTCCTTGCTTCCAAGATTGACATAACTGCTCTAGGAGATACCGGCCACAATGCCTTCCTGTTTTGCTGGATGCTTGTGGTGGATAGAATATGTGCTAATACCAGAGGACTCCGTTGACATATGTGCATGGGTGTACCTCAGATGAACCAGAAATCACTTCCCTTGGCCTGGAGCAATGTTGAGTGTTATACCAGGCCAATAGTTTAAGCTTTAGGATAGTGGTGTAGTCATTACCACATGGGTAGGAGCAGGGGAGGAAACTCATTTTCTAAACAGATCAAATATTGGAGAAGGAGTCACTGCCTCTTGCAGGTTGGGAAAATTCTGATGTAATATGCCAACAAGGCCTTGGTAATTTCCTAAAGCATTGGCGTTCACATATGTTCTATACCTGAGCTGGTCTGTATGCTGCTTTTCTGGGAAGCAGAGAAACCATGGTTAGAAACTTCTTTTAGTGAGCTAACGTTTCTGTAATGTCCATGTACCTGATGGTGTTTTTTTAGTACCTGATTTCATTGTATTATATAAAAGCACTTCCCATAACATTTGGAAATTAAAAATATAACAAAAGCTTACATTCATCAATGGTGATTAATTAGAAACAGCCTCTGCATCCAGGCTCCACATTGTTGTGACCACAAAGTCCTCTTTCTTTACCACCAAAGTCACACAGCTCCTGGGTCCTGAGCTAAGTAGAGAGACTGCTGACTTCATAACAGGTTGTGACATCTCACTGGAGACCAGGAGACCTAGAACCTTATGGAGACAAAATACTTTTGATAGGCTGTGACATGAACTATGAAAGGCTTTTTTTTTTTTTTGGTGTCTATTTGCTTAGGTTCACCCACAAAACCATCCTAAAATATGCCCACCCCAAATCGTGGTGGCCCTGGAAGATATCAAATTGTAATGTCTGGCTTTTATAAATACTATCTCATTTGGGGAAAGTGGTCTTTATGAATGTGCTAAGGTTCTTTTCAGGGGAGTGCACCCTGAATTGTCTGGGCAGGCTCTAAATAAACTCACAGGTTCCATTAAAAAGGAAACAATGGTGGGGATTAATGAGATTTCTCCCATTCACACTGGCCTGTCGGCTGGTGGTGTCATTGTGCTAGTCTTGTTTAGACAACCATACTGTTAAATTTCATTGGTACAAACTTCCCTGTCATGTCTAGAAGACACTATGTCACAGAAGATGTCCTGGTCCTCTGGCTAAGTCTTCTAGGAGATTCGCCCCCTGATAGGTGATCCAGTCCCCAGTGGGCAGCCCTAAACACATACACATACAAGCAACACTCAATGGACTCAGCAGGCCGTATTTATAAGTATATAAACTGTATAGAGGTATTAATGTGTATGTAATAGGAATAATTAAAGAAGAAGAGGTCATACATTTGAGAGTGGGGGGGGCACAGGAAGGACTGTAGAAGGGAGAATGTGGGTGGAAATGATATAAATACGGTACTCATGTATAAAATTCTCAAAAAAATAAAGATAAAGTGACCAAGAAGAGAGACAAAGAGGGTTCAACAAGTCCTAAGGGATGATGGTCTTTGGGGCCCATGAATGTGAGCAGCAGAGGATAGAGGAGCCATAGGTTCTTCCCACCAGTTCTCTGCGCCTTGCCTTCAACCTAGTGGTCTTAGTTTCAGACTCCTGATTTCCAGAGTCATGATGGAAGACATGATTGTTTAATGTTAAAAACTTCTTTTTTCTTAAAGCAGCATGGAAAACTAATACATGTAAGTAGCCTGGTGTTGTTTCCTTTGGATAGGCAATTTGCCACTTATCAGGAGGGTTGGGCTGTGTGTCTGTCTGTGTGTCTGTCTGTGTGTCTGTGTGTCTGTGTGTCTGTCTGTCTGTCTCTCTCTCTCTCTATATATATATGTATATAGTAAGCCACTTATCTGTCTTATTACTTATTTCTCATCTTGACTTTCTATCTATCATCTATCTGTCTATCTATCTATCTATCTATCTATCTATCTATCTATCTATCTATCATCTATCTTTTATCCACTATCTATCTATAGTCTATCTATCATATATCAATGTATATCAGACTTTTCTCCAGATGAACCTGAGGGCCCAGTGCATTGCTTAAAGTTATAATCTCTGGGAGAATTTTCGTTCCTCAGTGTCCTTTAGTGCAATTTCCGAGTGCATCTGTAATATGTTATCTGTCGACTTTTGCTTACAGCAAGTATTGTGTACTGTAAGTTTTTCAAACCAGGCTTCTACTATTTTTTTTTAATGCTTTCTAGTTGTGAGTGAAGGAGGAAAATAACAAGAAGATATGCTCACTCATGACTTTCAGTTGCTGGGAGGTCTCCAGGCTGATGCATGCTCTGTATTATGTAGCGACTGCTCCTCTGACCATCCGATCTCGTGAAGCTGTGGATTAGGGAGTCTCTATTTCCTGATGGGCAGCCCTGCTTACATACTCACTCAGTATTCCATTATCATCTGCTAACTCCCAAGCTTCTGTTGAAAGGAGAATAGTTTCGTTCTGTAGAAGGCATGGGCTTTCCCCAGAACCAGAGATCTCTTCTGAGCCTCCTAGTGGATCTTAGATGGGGGCGATTCTACACATCTCCATTCATCTCTAATGTCACTGAACCCAGGCCTGAGTGGCCAGACAGAGCCGGAGCCTGGCCTTGCAGTACCCCCTCAATTCACTCTGAACCATGTTTGTATCTCTAGAGAGCATATGCATGTTCATATGCAAGTATATATTGTTCTGTAAATCAACATATGCCAACAATTGTTTTTCCACACTGACTGCTTTATTGACAGACTCGTGAGTGACAGCTGTCCCCAAACCAACCCCTATCTTTTCTACAAAAGCAAATGATGAGGAAACGGGGCTCCCCAGCAAAGTGCAGCCAAGGCACCTGGGGAGTCAGTAGCCTTGACTCCCAGGCCACAGGCATATGGAGGCTGGGAAGGAGGATAGGAGATCCAGTTCCTCAAGGGCGAGTTGCTGCTAAGGTGGCTGAGTAGACTGAAGAGGTCCCACAGTTATTCCTTTCCTGGGAAACTGTCACCAGAGGATCCAGGAACCTAAGCTTGGGGATAGGGGTGGGAGCTTAAGAACTTAAGGGAGCAACTCAAAGGCTTCCAGAGTCATTTGAGGCACAAGGTTCTGAAGTTTGAGGTCATCCTGGGCTGCATGGTGAAACCCAGCAACCCCTTATCTTCACCCCACCCTCAAGCATTCAGGGCCACCATCACAGCCATATCTCATTCACATCTACTCCATACATAGAGGGAGGGCTGTCACAGCCCTGGATCCACCCACTGGAGCCCTGGAATGTCTCTGGATTGGTATGTGGGTGGAGCTGCTGAGGGGGCAGGTCCTTGATATTATTACTAATTGGCTGCCTCACAGGCATCTAACCAATCCCTGTACACACCCATTAGTTCTGACACACATGATGACTATCTGGAATTCCTTTAGGTGCATAGAACAGAAATTACTCTGTTGTTTTGAGCACAGTCCATTTTCACGTCAAAGACTTTCCGTGGTTGTAGAAGAGGCAACTGGGGTGTCCAGGCTGCCTGTCATCTTCTTCTTGGGGGCTGCTTCCTTTCTGATTTCCTTTGTTTCAAGGCTTCAGGGGGGTGAAATCTTCACCAGCCTTGCCTTGCACCCAAGGCTGCTTCACTTGGGAGTCACTCAAAACTTTATATATATATATATGCATATACACACACACACATATATGAAATTCAACTTCATGCTGCACTTCCCATGGCAGACAGACCTATATACCTTCTCAGAGATGTCAATGACTCTTTAAATATACATTCTTTTTTTCCTTAATGGCAGAGTGTGCTCTGGACACCTTGGAAAGATGGACTCTGACATCTTATATCCCAGTGCACTCAGTGATAAGGAAGAAATATTAAGAGCGAGCACAGTGAGGCACACTGAGCTTTGCTGAGCCAGGAAAAAGAGGTGGAAAACCTTTGACCTCTTTGCTCAGGGTTATTTGGCTCAGAAGATGAACAGTAAATCAGCTGGAGAGGAAAGTGGTTCAGGTCAGACTGGAGCAGAGATCCAATCCCGGTTGAAGCAAGGTTATCTGGGTTGGCTTGGGTGATGTCTTGGTAATCAATAAAAGCTTAGAACATTTTCCTGGTGTTTCTTGCCTATTCATTTGATTGCAATGATAGAGAACCCAATACAGAGCCTAAGGCATAAATCTGTGAAAACCACACATACTTCAAATTCAAGATGTAGTCTTGTTTTCTTTCCCGCCATCTTTGATGAGTACAAAGTACCTCGGGGGTTTTGGTGAGCTCTCCATGCAGAACAGGTGGCCAGGCCCCCTGCTGCGAGTAAACTCTCTTCTTTGATTCTATTACCTTTCTGTCTCATCTGTCAGGTCTCCCCTTACGGTCTGGTCTGCACCTCCAGAGTCTGCAAAATTCTGGCGGGGGGTGGGGGGCGGGCAGGCCTAAAGTCTATTCCTCGAGAGTAAGTAGGAAGCCTGGAAAGTCATTTGCTATGTCCTAAGGGGTTCACAAGCCATCCTACTCTCTGATTGGCTGAGTCAGTTATGAGCATGAACCCTACGCTATATAACCTACTGCCTCGCTATGCATGGGGAACAATGGTTGCTAACGCCAGTTACCAGAGTTCAGCCTGCAGCTACATCTGAGGTGGAGCGGTCCTCATGACTTGGAATAATTGGCTTCTGAGGAAAGATGGCCAAATGCAAAATAATTAGGAAGAGGTCTCTGCAATTCAGTAACTCATGGTTCTTCTCCCGCCCATCCATGGCCAGGGCTGGAATCCAACTGGAACAGGAACCTGCCTCCACTCTGAGCCAAGGCGGAGTTAAATAAGACATTGTGCCATGTGCTCATGGGTAATTAGGCATGAAAAGAATCTGCCGTCTCTCCCTCCATTGTTCCTCACAAGCTGTCCTTTTGCCATGTGCCCGAGCCCCCAGGTCTCAGCTCTGGCACTCGTACAGAGATATGGATGTCGTTGTCATGGCGACTCCTCCTGTGCTAAGCAACTTTATGGTCTAATATTATTAAGGGGGCAGGGGTCAAAAGCCAGTGAGAGACTTTGTCTCTGAAGCCCGTGATAATTGTACCAGGGATGGGGCAGCCGTGGGAGCTTATGGGAGAAGGGGGAAACTCAACGACCCAGAGCTACTCTCAAGAACACCTGTGAGGCAGACGTGGGCAAATCGCAAAGTCAGTACAACAGCTTCTGCTGCTCCTGCTCTTCTCTCCCACGTCCCCTTCTGAGTGTGTTACAGTGTCCCTTCAGGTGACTGGCACCCTGCTGGTCCCTCCTGGGAAAGCTCTGCCTCTAATAGATTCCATCTGACTGTGGATTTTCCTCACTGCATTAGTATCCACACTTGTGTTCCCAGCTGAGCAACAGCTCCTGACCAGGAAGTGATGGGAATATTTAGAAGAACAAGTTCTCTGTTCCCGGAATTTAAAGGAGCAGTGGAGCTGCTTTTTGTTTCTCTCTTCGTGTCTTACTGTAGGAAACGTCAAAAATTCACACTAGTAAGGAAAAACAAAGGAGTCCCGTATAACCCATCACCCCAGTTGTATTCTTGTGTGTGTGTGTGTGTGTGTGTGTGTGTGTTCATGTGTGTGGGTGCACATGTATATGCATGCACATGGACATTAAAATGCCTTCTTTAGTTGTTGTCCACCTTATATTTTGAGGCAGGGTTTCTCATTGGAAACAGAGTTTGCTGATTTGGTTAGTCACTAGCTTGCTCTGGGGATTCCCTATCTCTACCTCTCAACTCCCCACCGAACCATGTGTATTTCCTATAGTCATTTATTTGCCTTGCTTGGATGAAACACAGAGCAGAAAGGTTCCCTCAAACCCTGTCTCCTCCATCTCAGCCCCAGTCAGGGGTTAATATTTCCTGAGTGGTGACATAAAGGAGGACATGTTGGATGCTGCTGAGGCGTGTGCCAGACATGCCTCATGAGATGCTACACATGGTGCTGTCCTTCTGTAGAGTATGAAGACCTAGCAGTGCGTGGGGGGCTCCCTCATGCTAAACCCACTCATGTCCAAATCCTGCTGACCTCCTGGCCATTCGGATGTGGCTTGTGGTTCCATTCCTGGTTTTCATGGGGCTAGATTCACACACCATGCTATCAAATGATCTCTTCTGAGCTAGCAAATGCTTTCCTAGTGCTGACCCAGAGACAGATTCAGAAAATGCTCTTGATCTTAGAATAAGGTGATGCCTTTTCTCAACCAGTAGCACAACATAGCTCCATGCATGCTAATGAAGTCCCCAAAGCTGTTCTTATTTGAAGGGTTCTACCTCGGCCTCCTCTGGAATTAACCCTTAGTCTTCCTAGGCTGGGATTAGAGGGATGTGCAGCTCAGGAAACCTGTTAGAAGAAAGTTAATTCCACCTGTGCATTACTGATTTTGTCTTTCATGTGTCCATTAGTTGTATGAATCATTAGGTTTTATTATGACATCTTCATACATATATATAGCACTTTGATAGTATCTATGCTTCCTAACTCCACACTTATCCTCCCTCCCTTCTCCCTGCTCCATTCCTTCCCTAGTAATGCCCCTTTTCATTTTTTTTTTCAGTCTACATTTGAGAGAAAATATGTAATAGGTGCCTCTGACTCTGGCTTATTTTGCTTAATATGATGGGGTCTGGTTCCATCCATTTCCCTGCAAATGACATAATTTTGTTCCTGATGGCTGTTCATATGTGTGGCGTTTTCTTAATGCATTTGCCTATTGATGGACAGCTAAGCTGTAATGAATATTGCAGTAATAAGCAAGGGTCTGCAGGGACCTCTGCGATTGACTGGTTTGGTTTCTTTGCTTATCTTCCAGGAGTAGTACAGGTGGTTCCTGTGCTAGCTCTAGTTTTAGTTGCTTGAGGATCCTCCATGCCAGTTTCCACAGTGGAAAACACAGTGTGGGGGCTCCTGCTTGGCCTGTATTCTTGCCAGCATTTGTTTCTTGTGCTTAAATTCTATTTCTTTCTTTCTTTGTGTGTAGAAATGCTTATATGCACATGCTACGGTATCCATGTGGAGGTCAGAGGCCAACCCGTGGGCAAGTGATTGTCTCCTTCTACCATGTGGGCCCCCATAATGGAACTCAGGTCATCAGGCTGGGTGGCAAATGCTTTCACCTGCTGAACCGTCTCACCGGCCCTTTTTGTTTTCTGATTGGCCTAAGATGGATGCTCAGAATGGTTTTAATTTTACTTCCCCGATGAGTGTTCAACATTTTCATGTATTTATTATTGTGGTGGTTAGTTTTGGGTAACTTGACATAAACTAGAGTCATCTGGGAAGAAGGAAGCCCAGTTGAGAAAAGGCCTCCATCAGCTTGGCCTGTAGGCAAGTCTGAGAGGCAGTCTTCCAATTGCTAACTGGTGAAGGAGGGCCCAGCCCACTGTGGGTGGAGCCATCCCTAGGCAGATGGGCTTGGGCTGCAGAAGAAAAGTAGCTGAGCAAGTCAGAAGTAGCAAGCCAGTCAGCAACACTCCTCTATGTTTCTGCCTTGAGCTCCAGCCTTCCTGGCCAATGAACTAGAAGCTATAAGATGAAAGAAACCCCTTCGTCCGCAAGTTGCTTTTGGTCATGGTGTTTAATCTCAACAGAGAAGCACATTAGAGCAATCATCCATTTGTATTTCTTCACTTGAAAAGCGTCTATTCTGTGCATTGGCTTGTTTTTTGATTGGATTACTTGCTTTTCTGGTGCTTGATTTTGTGAGTTGTTTGTGTATTCTGGATAGCAGTCCTCCGTCAGATGTAAAGTCGGCAAGGGTTTTCTCCCATTCTGTGGGCTGTCTCATTATTAATTGTTTCCTTTGCTGCACAGAAACTTTATAGTTTCATGCAGTCCCACTTACTAATTCTTTTTTTTTAATTTTTAGCTTTCTTTTTATTTATTCTTTGTGTCTTTCACATCATGCATCTCAATCCCATTCATTTCCTGTCTCTTTGTATCTGTCCTCTGCCCTTGCAACCCCCCCAATAAAATTTAAGAGAAGAAAAAAGAAAAGAAAAACAAAGGAAAAAGAAAAAAAAATCTCATCATGGAAGCTGTAGTGTGACACAGTGAGTCATACAGTAAACCCCTTTGTCCATGTATCTTTACTTGCAAGTGTTAATTATAAGAGTCATTGACCTGGTTCAAGGCCTCTGGTTTCTAGTCCTCACTGGGACTCCTCTTAGATAGTCTGTTATTGAGCTGTGTTGTGGAGATTCTGCAGCTTTGGGTCTGCAGCATCAGCCCCTTCATATGCTCCTGTAGATCATAGATGGGGTGGATGTTGGGGTGGGCCAACTCATAACCCTGGTTCTGGGCCTGGGTAGTTGCAGGGTTGGTCAGCCTGCCAGCTCTCCCCCATCCTCACCAGGATGAACTCTCCAGCATTGCCCTGGCTAGTTCACTCCTTGCGGCGATGAGCAGCGGGGAGGGGGTGGGTGGGCAGTTCTCCTGCTTTCATGCCCTCAGTTCTCCCACATCTGGACCATCAGGGCCAGCTCTACTGTGCTGCCCAGGTGAGGTGCAAGGGTCACTCTCCTCCTGAGTGCTGCAGCTGGTGAGGAGCGGGGACAGTTCTCCTACTCTTATGACCTTAGGGCCAGCTCTCCTCAGGGCGATGGGTGGGAGAAGGGGGAGGGCATCTCTCCCCACACCCACACCATGATATGGCAGATGGGGGGGGCAGATCTCCCATGCTCACATTCTCCGGGCTGATTCACCCATACGACTGTCAATAGGGTCAGCTCTGCTGTGCTGCCCAGATGAGGTGCAGGTCCCACTTTCCCGAGTGCTGCAGCTAGTAAGGGGAAGGGTCAGCTCCCTTGCTCACCACAGGTGGCAGGGGGAAGGGGAGGAGAGCATCTTTCCCTTGCCCTCATCACCAAATGACAGACAAGGGGCGTGTGGCCAGTTATCCCACTCTCACACCCTCATGGCCAGCTCAGCTGCACCTCTGTCTGCAGGGTCAGCTCCACCATGCTGCCTAGGCAAGGTGCAGGGCCTGCTCTCCCGAGTGCTGCTGCTGGTGAGGGGCAGGTGCAGCTCTCCTGCTCTCACGGCTTCAGGGCCAGCTCTCCCACATGCCTCAGGCATAGAGGGGTGGGAGGGTATCTCTTCCCCACCCATGCTGCCATACAGCAGATGAAGGGCGGGGCCAGCTCACCTCCACCCTCATAAACAGGATCAGCTCCAGTGTGCTGCCCGCATGAGGTGCAGGGCCCACTTTTACAAGTGTTGCAGCTGGTAAAGGGGAGGGTTAGCTCCCTTGACAGCTGGAAGCTGTAGGGGCGAAGGGGGTAGGGCATCTTTCCCTTGCTCTCACCACCATGTGGCAGACAAGAGAGGTGGTACAAGCTATGCACCTCTCATGCCTTCAAAGCTGGCTCACCCATGCCCCTGCCTACAGGGTCAACTCTACTGTGCTGCCCAGATGAGGTACAGGACCTGTTTACCCAAGTGCTGCGGTTGGTGAGGGGGTGGGCTAGGTCCCCCACCTGCTGCAGGTGGTGAGGGGTGAGGAGAGGAGGGCCTCTTTCCCTCACACATGCCACCACATGATATAAGAGAGGGGAGTGACCTGCTCTCCCATCCTCACACCCTCAGGGCCAGCTCACCCATGCCTCTGTGAGCAGGGTCAGTTCTATTATGTTACCTGGGGCGAGGTGTAGGACCTTTTCTTCTGAGTGCTTTAGCCAGTGAAGGGCAGGACCAGTTCTCCCTCGTGTTGCAGCCAGTGACGGGTGGAGCCAACTCTGTACAGCCCTATCCTCTCTGCCTTTGGTGATATCAGGAGCCACAGACATCAACAGAGACTGCAGCTACATCAGAGCCATGAACCTAGACATGGCTCCAGCAGCAGCCCAGATCCAGATATCACCATGCCCTGAGTGGCAATCAAGCCACCCACCTTAGCCTGCTCCTCACTTTTGCCTCTTCAGATATGCCTCTATCCACAGGACATCAACCATTCTGTCTCTCCTATACCATGCCATACATTTGCTCACCATAGTAGTGCCTGTCTGCCTTGCCCTGAAAGGTGCTGGGTGGGCCTGTGTTTTCTCCTCTGAGCCCGGGACAGATAGCCCAGGCCTGCCTGTGACTCTCCTTGTCCTTCTTAGTCTGTCATGGTGCTAGGCAGGGACATGCTTCCTCATTACAAAGAGATTGTAATAGTGCCCAACCACCGGGAAGGTTTCTGAGTGGTGCAGAGATGTTGCTGGAGTCCTCTCGAGGGCCAGGGATAGAAAGTCCAGCTGCATTTGGTTGAGTCCTGCCCATCCCAGCTGGATGGCATGGGACAGAGCTGTTCCACTCATTAATTCTTATTATCCTGAATTAGATTTGTGAGGCTTTCAGCTGATACTGAAGCTTGGCATGATGGTTTTAAACATGTCTTCAAAAATGGATAAAATGGGTCAAGGTAGGACTTTGTAAGGTATGTACTGTGTTTTTTGTTTGTTTGCTTTGTTTTGTTTTTGGTAAGGGTCTCATCGTGTAGTACAGCGTGGCCTGAAGTGGCACTTTCTGTTATCACTGTGGTGGCCACTCTGGCATCAGTTACCATTTCTAATGTAGTTTCTTGTCTACTATAGTGGGATGTTTTTGCATGTGAGCAAACACGTGGGTGTCTTTCCAGGCATATTTGTTGGTTATCCAGTGTACTGGTTAGTTTTATTATTAACTTGACACAACGTAGGGTCACAGGAATGGGTAACCTCAACTGAGAAAATGCCTCTATACAATCAGCCAGTAGACAAGTCTGTGGGGGATATTTTCTTGATTAATGATTGATGTGGACAGTGTCTCCTGTAAGCAGGTAGTCTTGGGTTATATAAGAAATCAAACTGAGCGAGCCGTGAGGAGCAAGCCAGTAAGCAGCATTCCTCCATGGCTTCTGCTTCAGTTCCTGCTTTGTGTTCCTGCCCTGACTGTCCTCAAAGATCGCCTGTGATCAGGACATGTAAGCTAAATAAACCCTTTCCTCCACGAAGCTGCTTTTGGTCATGGTGTTCATCACAGCAACAGAGAGCAAACTAGGCAGTTTAGTTATTGGACTTCTGTGGCACCCAGTCAGAAATTAAAAGACAGTAACATAAGCATGAAGAGAGAGCTTTGACCACTTGCGTACAGGACAGAAACAAGGGGGAGTGGCCGGTGAAGAGACAGGGTAGGTGTAGCTCTGTTTAGTGAATCCTAGGGTTGGTCTAATGAAGAGAAGTGGTATACAACAGCTGCCAGGTTTGACATGATTCATGGTTATTAACAACTCACGTTTCTACTTTTTGGTATATGATCTAATCTCTCGACATAAGATCTTACATCCCATGAGGTCAGAAGGTAAATGTTTACATCTCTATTGTTTAGGTAAGGAAACCAAGACCTAAGTTAAGTGACTTATTGAATAATTAAATGAGTTGGGTAAGCATTAGACCCGTGTTTCCTAGTCCAGGGCTCTTTAGGAACAAATCAATAAGGCAAACAAGCTGGTTAAGTCTGTCAAAATAGCTCATTAACAGCCTCCCCCCGCCATTCCATTATGTGTAGCTCAAATGACCCATGTGTCAAGTGACCCTTGGCTTGCTATTGCCTGAGAATTTACCTCCCATTCACAGATGTATTTCTTTAACTTTAAAAATTAAAAACATACTGGTATTTTAAATTTACAAATATAAATTATATTTATGGTGTAAAAGCTAGTGCCTTGATCATTGCATATTTTGTGGAAAAGTTAAATTAAATTAACCCATGTATCACCTGGCAAACTGATAATTCTTCAGAGCTGAGATATAAAATCTATATGTTCTTAGAATGTTCAAGTCCCTAATACATAATCATCTATAGTTTCCATGTTGTGGAATAGTTGTTCTGAACCTACTCTTCCCATGAAATGGAAATTCCATGTCACGTGACCACACCTCCCCAAACCCCTCCTCACCCTAGCAGTCACCATTCTATTTGATTCCATGTGTCACTGACCATGAAGCACTTGTCTTTTGCATGTATGTTGTAAGCATGTGTGTGTATAAGACGCCCATGCCCATGTGTATACATATGTAGGCCAGAGACTCATGTCAGATGGCTTTCTCAATAGCTGTTGACCTTAGTTTTTGAGACAGGGCTCAGTGAACCCAGAATTTGATGTTTCAGCCAGACAGACTGACCAGCAAGCCACCAGAACCCACCTGCCTCTGCCTCACCCATGTTGGGCTTACAGATGTGTGCTGCTGTGCAGGTTCTTGGGCTTTGAACTCAGGTCCTCACGCTTGTACCGTAAGCACTTTACCCACCGCACCATCTCCCCAGCCCCAGTATTTGTCTTTCTGTGACTAACTTATTATATTTAGCACAACAACTTCCAATTCCAACCATGTTGCAAATGGTAGGATTTGAAGTTCTTTAAGAAACAGTTTTTCGTGGTGTCTGTGTCACATTTTCTTTACGAGTGATGGACACCCGAGCTGATTCCCTTGCTTGGATCTTTTGGACAATGCTCAGATAAACTGAAGGGTGCATGTACCTCCAGCATCCTGCTTTCTATTCCCTCCAGATACAGACTCAGCAGTGGGTTGTAGGATTGGGTGGTAGTACTGGTCTTCATGTTTGAAGGAACTGCCATCTTGTTTTCCATAATGGCTGTACTAACTAATCTGCATTTCACCATTGTGAGTCAGCATTGCCTTTTCCCCATGTTTTCCTCAGCACCAATGACCTCTTGTCATATTGATCTTGACGTGAGAGATCCTGACAGACATGACATGATATCACAGGTTTAACTTGCTTTTCTCTGGATATTAGTGATGCTGACTATTTCTTTTTTGTATAACGGGTCCATTTGTATGTCTTTTTAGGTCATTTGCTTATTTTAAACAAATGGGGCTGTTTGTTTTCTTCCTACTGAGCCTGAGTTGCTTATATATTTTGGATGCCAATCTCTCATGAGACATAAGCTCTTCAGACATTTCCCTCTGTCCCAGGGGTTGTCTTTCCTTCTGTTGTCTTTTTTTCTTTCACTGTGTTGGTGCTTTTTAGTTGGAAGCAATCTTATTGATCTGTTTTTGCCTCTGTTGTCCAGACCAGCATCTTTTATAGTTAACTTTTACAGTTAGCCTCTTCTGGCTGCAAGGAAGAGAGACACTCAGCTCAAATGAACCTGAGGAAATAAAAGGGCTTAATGTACAAGTGTTTCAGAGGAAACAAAAAGCTCTCGGGGGGCTGCAGGGGCACTGAGACTAGATGCTCCGAGCTCTTCAGTGCTTCTCTTCTCTCAGCTGACTTCCACTGTCTTTCTGTGCTAGGAATCCTCAGCTTATTTCAAACTCAGTCTTTCCAGGACCTTGTTCTGCATTGTGGTCCTTCCTGGCTATTCCAGATCCTAAAAGCTAAGGCTCCTTCAGTGTTTCTTCTACTGGCTGCTAGCACATCCTTCTCTACGTTCCTTACTGGAGGTCTTAGGAGAGGCTCTCTGATGACCCAACACATTGAAAGTATAGGATAAGCTGTATTTGGGTCATATGTCCATACCTATGATCTAAATCAGACGTGACCTGTGTTGGGGTTCACTGTGATTAGTTATGGTGGCTGAAGGCTACTCTTTATGTGTGGCTTATAGGAGAAAGGAGTGAATGCAACTGGAGTTCATGCAACTGTATACATTCATGGGCTCTGTCTCTTCTCTTTCTCACTTGTAACTCAGCACAGACAAGGGAGGGTATGAAAGTTAACATTGTACTGATTCTCAGGTGCCAACCTACTTTTGCATAGAGTTGAGGGTAGTCGCCTCCTTCTGTTCCATTTCTGGGGTTTCTATTTGCCTTGTTCCCAACAGTTTATTTCCTTCCCTCACCTATATCACAATGACCTGTGTATTTCCAGGCATCCAAAGTCTCCTTCTTGGCTCTCTGTTGGACACTCCTCTGTTGAAAGTCTCTTCCAGTTTTTGGATGGGTTCTCCATCTTTCCCTCCTATGTGACTACTCTGTTAATCTCACAGATTCCTCTTTTCTATCAGTCTTTGCATTTGGTATACTCCATTGATCTCCACACCTACTCCAGAGATAGCCTGGTTTTGACATAATATTACATGTTGGTTGTTGCTGAGGTTTGTAGCTTCCAAGTAGCTTTTTCCTGATTGGTGTCCATATTCATTTTTCTTCTAACTTTTCACCCTGCCATCTCACAGGAACACCAAACTCAGTATTCACTGGCACAAATTTAGAGTAGTTCCCTAAAAGCTTTCTTGGCATTCTGTGCTACTCATGTGAACAAATACACTCACTCAATCAAAATAATTGGCCATGCCATCTCTGATTCCCCTCATCTTAGCCAATTGGTCATGAAAAAGTTGACTCTCTCCTCCATATAACTGTATATATATATCCCTTCTTATCCATCTTTACACAACAGAGAAATGTCTAACACACCAAGATCCTGAAAGCATTCACTCTATTTATTGGTACAGAGGCTATTGCGGCCTTGGTGAGAACGTATTTTTGGGACGGTGATGGGAACACAAACTCTCACTCCTTGCATTTGATAGTGCTGTTGTCAACACACTGGCTGAGCTCACTCTTTCTTACCCTTTCTCTATCCCACAGCCAAGTTGTCTTCCAGAACAAAAACGTCCTTGCATAACATGGTGTCCTGTATAATGAGACTAAAAGGAGACTCCCACAAAATCTCAAATTCTGAAAGACTGACTCCCGACTGAAAAATATCTTAAGCCATTTATCACTACCTAAAAAGATGAAGTCCAACTTTTATCATGGCATTCAGTATTGTTTATAACCTGGTCTTAAACATCTAAGAATGTCATCTGTTACTGCACATCTTCTCCAGTCTTGTGACCCAGTCATATTGTAGCCCTGACAGGCTCTTCTAAGCCAAGCTGGACCACAACTCCCTGCCTTATATGTGCTTTTCTTTCTATACTTTCCCTCATTTGCTTAGAAAACTCCTTCTTATCTTTTTACTCATCTCAAGCACCCCAGGCGAGCTTCTCCTAGACCCCACACCACTTAGGCAGAGCTGATGCTTCCTCTGTCCTGTACCACATTCGCCCTTATGATTGGCATCAACCCTCTTGCTGACAACAGTTGCTCCCATGTTACATTTCAAGTTCCTTTCAGACCAAGGGAGTCTTTGGACTGTCTTTGCAGCCCTGTGGCTTTTTCTTGTACAGAACTAGCATTTGTTCTGCAGCTTGTGTTTGGAGACGCTGAGCTGGGCTCAGTGGATGCCTTGTTGAATGAATTCATCTTCGGGCCTCCAAAGCATTTTGAAATGATTCATGCTGTGTGGATGAATCTTTTTCCAGGGCCAAGTGGAGTGTACTGGAAGAGAACCAAGGATCTCCCCAGGACTGCCTTCAGTGGTGATGTAACACAGTCCTTCATTTCGTCACTGTGACGGAGCTATCTCTCCAGTTCTTCAGATGTCTGGTTTATCTATGTTCTCCTTGATTCTAATTAATCTAAGGTCTAAATCTCCTAAGCCAAAGGCAGCCACCAAACAAGACTGTCAAAAGGCTGAGTTGGTCTTCTATCTCCACATTCCCTCCCCAAAGTAGGATGTTGTTTACTTGCTTGAGTTGAAAAGGCCATAATTTTCATTGAGATCTAACACTCAGTAGATATTCTATTAACTTTTCTTGGGACTAATTAGTTTGTTATAATATCTCACTTAGAAAATGACTGGGGGACTATCTCTCTAACAAAGATGTGAGTATAGGAGGAGAATCCAGGAGCAGTGGAGGTATGAAAAGAGTACATGTCCTTAGTAATTTGGAGCAGAGGGGTTAGCTGATGTTTTGGGGTAGTGGAAAGGGGAGGCAGGGAGCTGAAAGGAGACAGAGTATGTTTAGTGAATCATTCAACACTTTTATTAATTTTACTATGAGCCAGGCACCCAGGATTATTAAAGAAATAATAAGGTGATGATTATGCATTGCAGGAACTCATTATCTTGTGGGAAAATTGGATACCGAAAGTCACAAAGCAATATTTTAAGCACAATGGTAGAGGTTAAATATAATATGCCCCTGGAGCACAGAGGAGGGAGCAAATGGCTCTGACAGGGAGGGAAGTCTGCAGAAGCAGGGGAGCTGCAGGGAGAAGGCAATGTTTACCTGTGTCTGTAAAAGGACTGCAGATGGATAGTAGAATCCATCTGGGGGGTGGGGGGAAGGATGTCAACGGGATCTGCTTAACAAACATTTATTGAGTATGTGTGTGCAAAGTGTATTTCTAGTTGTGTGGCATTCATAGGTGGCCAGACAGGCAGAGACCACAGACAAGGCACTTATGTTCTAGTCAGAGAAAGGGAAGAGAATTGTGCCAAAAGTTTCAGTTTGAGTGAGTGGCCATGAATTGAGAAAGAAAAGGAGCTGGTCTGGTTAAAAACAGTAGGGGGTTATTTTGAGAAATATTTCATATTGTCTCTTACATACCTAAGCAGTGATGTTAAAATATGCCTTTTGGCTGTATGGAGAGGGATCCAGGCTGAAGATATAATATTGAAAGCCACCACCACTGTATGCATGGCGTTTGAGGTCAGGATACTAGAAGAGTGACATGGATCTGTGGTGGGATAACAAAGGAAAAAGGTGTAGAACTGATCATTTGGAGGCTGTGGTGGCACACGCCTTTATCCCAGCACTCCGGAGGCAGAGGCAGGCAGATCTCTGTGAGTTCGAGGCCAGCCTGGTCTACATAGCGAGATCCTGGGCAGGCAACAAAACTACACAGAGAAACCCTGTCTCGAAAAACCAAAAAAGAACTGATCATTTGGGAAATTGTACATTTAGATATCAGAGAAAAGAAATAAGTGGGTGTAGTCAGAAATGAAAGAGAAGAAGGAAGATGATGTGGCATCCTAAAAGCCAAGAATATAAAAAGTTTCACCAAGAATGTTCACCTATATCTGCAGAATGACAAAGAGGGAAATGAAAAAATGAGTTTTATATCACATGTAACAATGTGGTCATCAACAGACTGGTGGAGAGTCATTTCAGGGCAGCTTTAAGGACAACTGCATTGGAGCATGCTGAAGAAAAAATGGGAGTGGGGGGGGTCCTGAAGATACAATCAGTTGATAGACTGTTTACCTTGTATGACCAAAGTCTTGGGTTTAATCTTCAGCACTACATAACATAAAAGAGGTGTGGTGGCACACACCTGTAATCCTAGCAGTTAGGAGGGATGACAGGAAGATCAGAAGCTCAAGGTCTTTCCTGGATATATAATGAATATGAGGCCAGACTGAGTTACTTGAGACCCTGTGCAAGGAAAGAGAAAGAGATAGGGAGCAGGGGAGAGGAGAAGAAAGGGAGAGGGGGAAAGGGAGAAAGAGAGAGAGCAAGAGAGATCGAGCACAGGTGATTAGTATCAATGGTCATCAGGGAAACTTCAAAGCCACAACAAGCTACTTGACCCCCGCCCCCCAGCGGGCTGCCCTGAACCCGGCGGATGACATGAATCAGAAAGGGTGCAGAGACGCTAGAATCCTTAGCGCTGTTGGTGGGGACGTAAACGGGGGCAGCAACTTATAAATGGTTCCTCAAAACGTTACCTGTACATCGGTGTGTTGCTCAGTCCTCATCAGAGAAGCTTCCTCATGCACGCTCTGGT
>CABHPH010161974.1:10954-50850 GCA_902168325.1 Peromyscus nudipes | reverse complement strand
CTTAAGACTTGGGAGACAGAGCAGGTGCATAGGCAGCTACCTTACTCTCATGAGACTCTTCTCTCCTCCAGATCTGCCAAGAGACAGTCAGTGTTTGACCCAGTAAGGCTTAAGAAAGGGCAGCAGGGATGCTGGGTATTTCTGTTCAGCGCTGTGAAGTGAGCAGGGTGGTCTAGGTGGAAGTTGAAAAATGTCTCCTCCTGCAGATTACTGCTGGCGATGTTGTTGTTTCTGTTGATGTATGTCTGTGCTTGCATTTGGGGGTGGAGGTAAAGCTGTGGTGATTTTGGCTTGCAGGCTGTGTGGGGCTCCTTGTTCATACAGAATTTCACACACAGCCTAGTCTGTAGTGCACTGCACTATAACTCCTCCCCCAAACCAAAGTATTTGACTTCTAGCACTTTTCCAGTGTTCATTTTTTAATGATCATGTACTTCTTTTGATAGTAACAGATAAAAGGTACAGAGTCCGAGTTAAGCAGATAAACACTCTCTCTTTTCAGTATACCTGTTCATCTCTGGTCAATTTCAGTTGTCTGCCAGAGAACCAGATATCCTGTGTTGTGGCCCCCAGGATTAAGTTTTCTGAGCCCATTCTCTGCATTGTGTTTCGTTTTTGAGTCAAGCAGTTGGTCTAGTTTTATGAGGCATGTCTCTGGCACCTGTCAGTGCCAGCTGCATAGCAAGATTTTTCTTAAAAATGGAGTGTGGGAGATGCAAAAACCTAAAAGGAATTTAAAAAACTATAAGTATCCATTTATCTGTTAGAAATGCCAGTTAAGATTTAAAGTGCTGGGTGTAGGGCTCACACCTATAACCCCAGCACATGGAAGGCTGAAGCTTAGCGCCTAGCTTTGCAGAATTTTCAAAAAAATTAATTACTGGGATGCTGTCCTTCAACTCACCAGGCACCCGAGTGTTTCTAGCATTGTCCAAAGCCAAAGTGGTATCAGGAAGTGGCAGATGAAAATCAAATGACGCTCCAGTGTACTCAGGGCACAGTGACCTGTGTTGCACACTGAATTAGGTCACAGTGTGGCAGACTGCCTGGAATGGCTCTGTCACCACATAGAAGAAATAGTGTGGATGAGAAGATAGGTAAGAAGTATCTGACAAAGATGAGACTGCTGTAAGTTTATTGAGTTCTCAAAAGAAAAGAAATGATGCACTATGGTACAGTGTTTCCCTGGCGTGTATGAGGGCCTAAGCTCAGGTCCCAGCACCGCCACCCCTGGGGAAAAAAAAACAATTACATATAGCAGACAAATGCCTGGAAGGAAGCATCAGGATGCAGGTAAGTACCAGTTTCAAATATAATGGCTCAGACCTTGTGCTTGTCAGTCCTAGGCCAGAAATTCCACCTTTTCCCTTTGTGGCTGACAGGTGATGTAACCATGATAACCCATGAGTAAGTTTCCTCATTTGTAAATGAGGTAACCATGGTGTATAACTCACGGGCTTAGGTAGATGAAATGGATTAATACACATGAAGAATTTAGGCCAGTGACTTATATTGTGTGCTTAATGAATGTGAGCTATGTTGAACTTATCTGAAAGGTAAGATTAAGGGAGATTAGATTGTCTTCAGTCTTGAAATGTTGGTACTTTCTGTAATGGACATGTGTCATTTTGATAGAACAAGGTTTTTCAAGTCGGGGTTTGAAATATGTGTGTGTGTGTGTGTGTGTGTACACACACACACACACATATATATATTTCACACACACACATATATATATATATTTCACAACTGAGTCATACTTGGATTACTGGAAAGGCATTGAGAACATATTTTCATCAAGTGAAACAAATTTTTTTTGCCAACATTCAACCCAAATTACTTGCTAATCTCTGTACATGGAATTAAAAAGTCTCAGCAAATTCTCCAAACATCTCTGCTTCTCAAAGAGTTTTACTATATGTTAGACTGTTTGATCCCTTGATTACTTCAAACAATAAGATATTTTAAGAACTGGATAAATAGACATTGCTCAGGAAGTAATTTAATTAGCTGAAATGGTTTCTGGAAAATAAATATAAGTCCTTATACCTCCACAAGAGTAACTTCATGCCAACTACAGTTCTCAATCCTTTATTATGCTACGTTGCTTTATTGTTTTATAGAATACTAGGTTCCATTTTGTAGGATCATCGCATCATTTCTCACAGGAGAAGATACAGAAACAAGTTTGGGGGCCTTAGTTTTGTTTTAGAGGGAGCCAACCCGTGTGGTGGATACAGGTTTCAGATAGATCCCATACAGAACAGGCTAAAGTAGAAACACTTGTCTTTTAAAAGCTGTATTTCATGACCAGTTTTATGGAAACTCCCCATGCATATTTAACCCTAGCATCTTCATCATCTCGGGACAGCTTCCTTTTTTCAGCCAACAGGTTTTCAAAGCCTGCTGGGCTCACTTCTGCCTAAGTGCTTAGTAGTAGCACAGGGCTTCTGAAGTGGAATGTATTGCAGAATTTTCTCCGCAGCCATAAATCCTCACTCACATAGCATTCCAATGTCCTTTTTCTGCTCATCCTGTGAGTGCATGTGTGCCCCTCATAAGGACTCATCGGTTTGCTTTGAAAATTAATCCTCTGAAGACTTGTTTTCAGTGGCACCTGACACTTGGGATGGTGTAGAAGTTCACATTAGAAATAGTTCTGTGTCAGTCCTTTTTTTTTTTTTCCTATCTCATTTCAGCTGTCCAGTTTGCTATGTAACAAACCAGCCCCAGATTTGTTACTTAAAACTCACACCAAGGACTAGGGAGGTGCTTGCTCTGCCAGCAGAAAGCCCCAAGTTCAGATCCCATGTAAAAGCCAGGCACAAGCAACATGCACCTGTAGCCCCAATATTGGGTATATAGAGGCAGGTGGATTCCACAGAGCTCATTGGCTAGCTTGTCTAGCCAATCAACAATCTCTAGATCCAGCTTGAGACTGTCTCAAAAGGAAAAAAAAAGGAAGAAGATAGATAGAGGAAGCCTCTGGATGTCAACTTCTGGCCTCTGTCTAGCTCACATATTTATATGCACCCACACAGATGAGTATATATGCCACACACAGCAATAACAGCAGAAGGGATTTTGTGAATATGGAAATTAGCTGTGCTAGCTTCTGCTGTCTTGTTTGGGCCCATTCACGTTACAGCTGGTATAGATGCTTTGACCCAGATGGCCTCGCCCCATGTACAGCCATCAGTGCTAGGTGTCAGGCCAGTCCTTCTCTGGGGTCCTTTCTGCTCCAAGAGGCTCACACAAGTGTCTTGATGGGACAGCTGCAGAGCAACAAGAGGGAAGGCTAGAAGCCACTTGAAGCCTCACTGAAAGGAGAGAGAGGCTACCCGATGCATCTCCAGGGTTCTGATGGTCTCTGTTAGTTATGAGGCTAAGCCAGACTTCATTGAGGAAGCAGACTCCTCCTCTTTCTGAGAGGCACAGCAAAAGCATGGGTGGCCATTTTCAACCCACTGTGACCTTGTTTCCACAGATTATGTCTGGTGGTTTCTGTAAGCATCTGAAACTTCCCTTGAGTAGAAATGCTTTCAAAGTGGGCATGACTTCCTCCAGCATATTTAGTAGTTCAAAACCAAGACAGTCGAGAGTGACTTATGCCATGAAATCTGTTTTAAGGACGCCAGCGAGCCAACCCTTATAGTGTGAGGAATCATTACATTGCCTGACATTTTAATAAAGGGAAAGTTAGTGAGGCTGACCCATGTCTGTTGTCCATCTTGAAGAGTGGGGACAGGTTTTATGCGGCCTCTCCACATGGGAAGTAGTGCTGTATACTTTTGTCAAAGCCTCTAGGATAGTTTTATAAAGTTAACATTTCTTTAAGGATATACTTCGATACAACAGAGTACTTTGGTTACTGTTCCTCTTTCGTAAGCAACCAGATTAAGACACAAGAGACACCTTCGGAAACCCAGCCACTTTCTGAGGCAGGGAGCCAGCCTTTCATTGTAATTAGCAGACATCTCAAGTGCATCAGTGGAGCTGCCATGAGGGCATAATTACCAGGCCCAGAGTCTGCCTTTACCTACATCATCGTGTGAAATGAAAACCAGATGAAAAATCAAATGTTCTATGCAGGAGAGGAAAAAAAAAATGGATGCAAAATGAGGCCTGCAAAACTCAGAAGTACTTGAAGGTTAGCTCATTGCTTTACAGAAGGAAAGGCCAGGAAACGCTCCGAGTGAGGAGTCGCTTCAAGAAACCACAGATGAAATAGCTTGACATCATAAATACATTTTTAAAATGCATAGTGTGCAGCATAAAAGGCGGCCTGCAATTTGTGAATTATGTATACTATAAAAGCACGTAGGTAAATACGTGTAATTGGAGTCCCCGGTGCTCTGGCTAAGCTCATTTTTTCCAACCAGAAAAAAAAAAAAAAAAAAAGCAACCACTCCATTGCCTCTTTAAGAGTATTAGTTTGATTTGAAAGGCTCCTCTTTGCCAATGCAGGGGTTGGGTTGGGGGAGGACAGTATTCATAGAAAACAAGACGACCATGTTATACTTGAATATGTGGAGAGTGCGTGTGTTGTGTGAGAAAATGAGAAGTCTGCTTTGCATTGAGAAGCAATTAGAGAAGGCCTTTTTGTGGCTGCTGGAACACAGATGCAAGACTCCTCTAAGTCTGAAGTACAAAATGAAGGTGGAAAATTAAATCTGGACACATCTCTGGGTGTCTGAGACCATTGGAGAAGTGGTCCAGGCCTGGGGCAAGTGGACATGACTGTGTTTGCCATGGGAAATGCACTCTAGGGATTCATGCCTAAGCCCACTTGAGACTGGATGGAACCTCAGGAATCATTCTGGTCCAGAAACCCCCTTCAGAGCAGCAAACTGGGTACTGATGGTGACTCTTACCCCTCAAATTCTGCAGACGCTAATGGTTGGGTCTCAGTTATTTTTCCATCAGCTAGTACTATTATTCCAAAATATTCTATAGGTCAAGGGTAGTTGAGGTCATTGCCTGGAATTTCTTGTTGCCAAGTATCAACACATTTCCAAATATACCAGCTAAGCATCACCAGTGGAAGCCATGACAAAATCAGCCCAAACCATCAGTAGCTTAACACTGCGGATGTTCATTATTTGTTCAAGATGGGAGCCAACTGCAGTACAGTAGGAGATGGGGATTCTGAACTTTGCAACAATTCTGAGACATAAGTCTCCCATCTTGTGACCCCAGCTTGCCTGAGTCTTCTGTATCTCTCTGTTTAGATAGAAAGTGAGGATATAGCTAGAGTGGGACAGGGGTGAATTCCAGGCTTGGCTTGGAAGCAATGCACATCACTTCTACATGCATGTATACCTGTATCACTCTAGCTACCTACAAGAGCAGTACAAGGTCAGTAGAGCTCAGAGCCACAGCTCTGCTGAAGACTGGGCTGGTGGTAACATGAGCTGGGACTTTGGGTCATGATATCAGTTTGAGCACCAACAAGAGGTTGTCCCTGTATAGCATGCATTGAATACAACTCTAGCCATGTAGGAGAGACTTCTAGCAAACAGTCTTCAAGAGCATCCACTCTACCTCTACCACCCATACCTTCCTCATAGAAGTTAAGTCATTCGACCATACTTTTCTTGGAGTCCATTGCTTCCTATCTCATCTCTGAGACAGTAGGTCTTGAGTATGGAAAACGTATTCCCTTTGTGTAAGGACCTGCCACCATGGGTGATTTAAGGATGGGGACAGCTGAGGAACATGTGCGGCATTCTAGACACAGAGCCCTCCTTCCAGTCTGTAAATTATGGATATTGGTTTAAAGAAGTCTTTGTCTCTTAAAATAAGTTCTCCATGTTCAGGATTAGAAGCAGCTGGAAGTCTCTGGGCTGGGCAGAGCTCTCCCATGAGCATCTGTGTATGTGTGCAGTAGGCACAGCAGATAGTCTGGAATGACTCGCACACCTGTTGTGCCAGCAAAGCCACATCTTCAGGTGTTGATCCTGGGAGAAAGGATGCTGGGCTGTCTAGTCAGACCATGAATTTCCTCAGGGTTCACCACTGGGGAGCCCGGTGCGTGCCCATTCCCACATTTCCATCCTACCTACTCATTTGCAGGCAAGCTGCAAGGACTAGAAACACGCAGGATGAGCTCTGGCATCAGAGTGTGTGTTCTTGGTACTTTATTAACTGGTTTCAGTTAATGAAGGTTTAATGCCTCTGGGATGCACAGTTGTTGTCTGGCAGTCACCAGATGCTACGTTCTGCTACAGATGGCTCACTCTGGAGTGTGGTAGCATGGACCTTAGTGATTATTGCCAGGAGCAAAAGTTGTGCCTCCCCTCCAAAAAAGATATTAATTATACTCTTTAGGACCTCTGTTGTTATTTTATCTCAGTCACTTTTAGAGAGAGGGAGGGAGGGAGAGAGAGAAAGAGAGAGAGAAAGAGAGAGAGAGTGAGTTATGGGGATTTGTCTAGATCATATCATAGTTTTCTTGTAGATCAGAATTTCAAATATATAATTAAGGAGTAACTCTCGATTCAGATCCTTGTAAACTCTCCCTCAACCTGCAGTTAAATGGCAGGCTGGCTGTCTTCAGGGCATTGCTGGAGTCAGCGGGGCTTATGTGAGCACCGTCTTCCACATGTGGGTGCACAGTAACTGCTCTTCTGGAATTACCTTCCAGGTGTCCATTACATGCCGGGTCTGCACTGTGTGAAAGGGCAGAGTGCAAGAGAGTGACAGTTCAGGGAGTGCAGGTACAAGCAGGCAATTATGCTAATTATGGGCCTAAGTGGAACTTGTTTTCGCTGTGCACTCCCTCCATGTGAATTATCAAGTGAAACTTTCACAAGCTACTCTCTCCTGGAAAGCCAGCCCTGTGGGTGAGAGTGTCTGGTTTTGTTCTTCCTGGGTCTTGGCTTTCGGTTTAGATGTTTGAGCTTTGGGAGTGGAGAAGATGGGTAGTGCATGACTTAGGTGAAATGCTTTGGCCTTTGCTTGGCTGGGCACTTGAATGGTTGATGTTCATCTAGTCTCTCTCCAGGTGTAGAGCAAGTAAATGTCTCTTAAGGCCTGGCCAAGGCCTGATTTGCATGATAACAGACTGGAACATGGGGAAATGATCACCACAGTAGCAGCTTATCAGTCTGCTTACCGGAAGTTCTTCTGTGGCAATGAGCAAGGGTGCTTTATTTCTTGCTCATGTTCTGTTTCTGGAGTCAGCAGCAGGTCTGACCTGTGTCATCAGCCTCCGGGTCCAGGCCAAAGAAGCTGAGTCAGTGCTGTCTCAAGGGAAAGAATGGGAGCGTAGAGGTGCTGGTCCTTAACCTTCCGCTCAGTGGAACACAGCTTCCCCCAGGTGCATTTTATCAGTGAGTACCTCTCCAGGCTGACATCTTCAGGCTAGGGAGGTACTGCCCTCTTGATAAGAAGGAGAAACAGATGTTCTCTGAGTACGTGGCTAGGCAGGACCAATTTTCTCTGGGTTTGGCTTGGTGAACTAGAAATGGCCATTTGTGTTGGCCATTGGCGCCTGAGGCGTGCCATTGTACACAAATGGTTGAATGACATGCACAGTTGAATGATGCTCATTGCTACACAGGTGACCATGAACCCTTGGGGTCAGGGACATGGTCTTCAGCAGGAGCTTGTGGAGGAAGCATGTCATTTCCCGTGCTTCCTATTCCCATAGACACATTTCTTCCCATGAACATTCCTTCTGGGAGGGTGGGATGAGCCTGCTCTTTCCATTAATCTCTGCAGAGTTAAAATAATAAAATCAACATTTAAAAGATCTAATTAGCTCCAGAATTTGCTCTAAAAAAATGTGAGGGTGTCATATACCCATCAAAACCCAGGATGTGACTTCTATTGCAATCTTTAAAAATACAGATATTGACAGATAATAATTGATACATTACAGGCTATGGTAGGATACTTTTTGGCATATGTATACAGTGTGGCATGATTATATCCAGCTAACATATTAGTGACTATCTTTACCTGTTTTTTTATGGTGAGACATTTGAACACATTCTCTTAATTATTATTATAATTATTCCTCTCTCTGACTGAACTTTACTCCCTCCCCATCTCTCTCTAGCCCCTGGTATTCATTGATCTACTTCCATGATTTCTACTTTATTAGATTCCAGGTTTATGTGAAATACAGTTTATTTCATTTATCCAAGTATTCATAAATGACATACTTCTTGCCCACCTTTTTAAAGCTGACTAGTATTCCACTGGGTCTGTTTCTCCACTGGAAACTTGATTAAGCATGGATGAATAATGTGTTCTTGCCAGTGTAGTTAAAGAATTTTAGAATAAACTAAAGAATGCCCTTCATTTACCCACTGATTTGTTCACATCACTACCTGTCAGTCATTACCAGAGAGCTTCAGGGGAGGCAGTGAACAGCAGCCCTGCTTTTGAAGCAGCTATACTGTAGTGCATGTAGGAGATCATTGACAATCTGCCATTCTCTCCCTTGCATATTAGTTTATTCCATGAATATGAGCTGACTGGGATACACCACACTCATGGTCTCAGCACTCGGGGAGCAGAGGCAAGGAGATCACAAGTTCTGGTCTACATAGTGTTCTCTAAGCCAACAAGAGCTACCTAGTAAGACCTGTCTCAGCAAAGCTAGCAGAAAAAAAAAAATCTTGTTTAATTATTACATACCAATGCCTTAGAAATGAACACAAGGTATAAAGGTACTATGCTGGTAGGGATGCCATTTCACTGGGGCATAGATGAGAAATAAACCTAGAAGTCAATGCATGCGATGTCAGCGATGCTTAGCTAAATGGTCTGATAAAAACAAAGGTGAATGGGGTAAGGTGTGTGGAGCTGTGTGCTGTTTGGGACAGGGGTCAGGGAAGCCTTGATGAAAGGTGACCTACCTGTGTCAGACAGGAGAAGGCAGGGAAATGTTTTTCAAAGGCTATTCAAGGTTAATGGAACAGAAGGCAGAGACTGAGACACCAGATGGTAGCTCATGTAGCTGTATCTTTGCCTTTCTCCTTGTTGGTTTCTCTTATGTGTTACACATTTATAAGCTTTTCCTGGTACAGACACAGCGGATGATGTCCCCAAAATAATAGTGGTGACTATAGCTATTGGTGAGATGTCCTGCCTGGTGTGTGGACTGTGTCATCCCAGTGAGCACCTGTGGGAGCCCACAGAGGTTTCCTAGTGAGATCTGAGCTTGTTTTACCAGCAGGGCTGCATAAGAGGATGATTGGACCACGGGCCTGGGTACCACCAGGTGTTTGGGAGGGTCTACACTTGGTTGTATCTAGCAAGGGAGCGGGCTTTTGCCTCGTCCCTTGGCATTGTTATAAAATGCCCTTTTGAATAAAGTTCTGGGCCATTGGGTATTGACCCAGGTTCTCCTGGCTATCCCGTGTTTCTGTCTTTCCTCCCATTGTCTAGGTATCTCTTTCTATCTAAATGGTTCTCATTTCTCCCTCCTCAAGAGTTCCCTGGACACAAACGTGGGAGCGGGTCTCTCACAAGCACTTTTGCTTCATCAAGTACATGGCCATGAATGCAGCCCCATGTAAATCTTCAAATTATAATATGCCATGCATAGATGTTTCATCATCATTTTTGCTACATTTGGACCTGGAAATAAGGAATGGTTTGGTGGATGATTGGAAGCTTTGAAAATTCTGCAGGTCCTGTATATAATAGGAGCTTGTTTTTGAAATGGTCAGAGGAGGAGGTTGGAGGTGGGAGTTTGGGGGTGGGGTGGGGGGTGTCGCACCCTTCACAGTGGCTGTATTGTCCTGTGAAACGAAAGCAAGCTATAATTACAGCCCGCACACTCCTTCTGGATTCCAGTTGCTTTTTTTCATTTTTGAAAAAAAAATAATCAAGGAATATGGAAACTAGATTAAGTTAATTTAATTAAGGAGAGACTGCTAGATGAAATTGTGAGACCTCTTTTGTAAAGTACTTGGTTTTTGACCCATTTGCTGTTGACCCCTCTTTTTCTCTTTGATGTTGAAATAATCAGATTAGAATCAGCCGGGTTACATGGGAAACCTATGGACATAAAGATCATGGAGTTAAAAGCTTCTCAAAAGAGTGGCCAGTTTTGATTTCTCGAATTCTTACTTTTAAAAGCAATTTTACTCGCAAATGAACTAAACAGCCTGATGTTGAGATTACTTGGGCCAATGGCCTACCAGCCAGCAGTCACCCCACTAAAGGTCATACATTCAAAGTGTGGTTGAGCATACTTAGACTCCTGCGTGGGCCCACTGCCCCCCATAACAGCGGGTAGCACAGTACATACCCCACCAGATAACCTGGAGGTGCATCGTACTGTTTCAGCTAGTTCAGTTAGCTAGTTTTGTCTTTTCTGTGGTAAAAATACCAGAGAAAAACACATTTTAAAATACGGTGCATTTTGGCTCATAGTTTAAGAAAGGATATACTCCATCCCAGAAAGGAGAATGTGGCTGCCGAAGGCTGAGGTGTGTGTCAAAGCGTTCCTGCTGTCAGCAAGTAGGAGACAGGCAGGAAGTGAGGCCAGACTGGGAAATCTCAAGACCCACCCCTCCAGTGATGCACTTCTTCCAGTGAGGCTTTCCCTCCTCCGGGTCCCCTAGCCCTACAAGATGATGCCACTAGCTAGGGACCAAGTGTTTCGAACATGGGGGACATGTCACAGTCAAACCATAGGCCCTTTCTTGGAGGTTTCTTAAGCTTTTTGTTGTTGTTGTGAGAAGATGCAAACCATGGGACTTAATGGAAAGCGGATAGAGTTTAAAGTTTAGGCTGACCCAAATCCAAGTCTGCCTGGAAAAACTTAGGCAAGGTTGTCTCTGAATACTCTCTTCAGTTGTTCGACGGGGGCAGCTGCATCCCTGTCAGAGTGTGTAACAAGGATCAAAGCAAAGATTATGTGTGCAAAGCAATGAGCATACACGGTGCCCGGCAGCGTTATTGGTTGGTCCTTTGCACGTCTGTTGCATGAGCGGTTGCTCTTCGTGTTTCCTGACCTCTGGGGGTTGCCACCTCCACAACTGGCAGCCTGGAGGCTGCATGTGGCCAATAGAAGTGTTTGGGCAAACCAACACCGTGTTTCAAAAACTGTTCAGAATTTGTTGCCAGAATTTAAGAATCAGATTTTTACAGGAAAGTCTGGGTTTCTGGCTTTATTTGAAAATTGAGAGTCTGGCAGCCCACTGCCTCCCCCTCCTTCCCCACAGGGCCAGCAGTCAGCAGGAGCTGGCAGCTTCCCTTACATAGAGAAGTACACACTGGGCTCTTTTTCCTACTGATGTACCTGCTTGTACCCTTTGAGTGCCTGAAGTATTGGCACTACTCCATCTAGACACTGGGCTGAACTTGGAGCAGATTTTCTATGTGTGGGATTGGTACTCCGGAAGTCTACAAACAAGCTTTGAGATAGATGTACGTGGCTCTGACCTAAGAAGGAAGATCCCTGAACACCTCTGAATACTGAGCAATTGACTACCTGAGGGGAGGCTGTTTCTTCGGTTGAGATAGCAGCCATGGCAGCAACTAATTGGAAGTTATTTGGGGGAAGGGTGTTGGGGCAGTGGGTCAGGAAGAAGATGAGCCTCTGTAACCAGCCGCCCAGTCTGACCGTAGACTAGTCACCTCCATGGGTAGCATGGGCAAACATGTAAATGGCTGTGATTGTGAATGGGGGAAATTAAAGCGGTACCATCAATACAGTGAGGCATATGAGTGACTGTAGGGTAGCCAGGAGGAAAGACAGAATTCCAGTGCACCAAACAAGCAAGGTAGTGTGTTACCAAACACTTCTTGGAACAGAATCGGTACCCTTAATCAAGCTGGGTGATTCAAGTGGTGTTCCCTTTGCGTAGGCAGGCTTTCTTCTCGTCAGTGTTTACCTCTGTCTGATCTTTATCAAAACCTGTTATACTTGTCACAACAAAGTGACCTATCACTGATACACTGCTTCAGCGGCTTTCTTCCCTAAATTCAAGACTTGGGATACGTTTTCAAGGTACATGTTCAGTGACTGCAAGCCAAAGAGTTCCTTAGTTTTCCTCCCTAGGAAACAAATTCATGTCTCCATGTCTTCTGGTTTAAATTCACTTAAAGAAAGGGGTAAAAAATAACATTTGATCTGTATTGTTCGCACTGCAATTTAAGAGGCTACGTTTAGCTCTGAGTGACATTTACAATTTTATAGGCTGTTTGGTTCTTATATTTAACCCAGATTTCGTTTAACCAGGTGCATCAGAACTTTTTACAAGGTCTCTTTAATGGTTACTTTGAGTTGTTTTTTATTTTTTGTTTTTTGTTTTTTTTTTTTAATTCTCAAGACATCAAGTTTTGCTTCGTTTTAATAAAAACTTGAATATGTGTCATGAATGTTGAGGCTATGTGTGTTCAATGCTAGTTCACAGCCAATGTCCGCTCCTCTGAAGGTTTTGGTAGTGAAAAAATATATAATCATGGTTTTGTCATTTGATAGTGGTCTTATGTAACCACTTAATTTTTATTGCCAGAGTGTTAAGTCATAAAAAGTGTCTATACTGTGCTCAGTAAAAGAGCCAGACCTCTAGACATCTTTGTGGTCATTGTTCCAGCATGCCAGTGTTAACTTGGGGCTGAGAGAAATTTCTGCTCAGCAGAACACATAAGGCCAAGCCTTGTGGAGTGAAAAGAAAATTGGTGTCCTGTGGTTCTGCCTTGGGCTTTGGTGAAGTCATTGGCAGCTTAAGGAATTGTGGCATAGGGGGAGAATTGAGAAGAGGTAAAGTTGCACTAGCCATAACAAGGGCCGTGGTGTGATAGCTAACCTATATATTGTTTCTAGGTTATAGGCTTCATGCTGAGGGCTGCTGTGCATTAATGCTTGCACCTTCACTTTCTTAGCAATCCTAAGAGGGAGGTGCTGAGTGGAATTGAAGGTCCAGAGACATTAAGTGACTCACTCAGTCTGGTACATTGTACCAAATTTGGTATATTGGTAGAGTGATAGAATTCACTCTCAACCCAGTCTGATGGACATTCTTCATTCCAATATCTGTCTCCTCTCAAGGGCAGGTGCGAAAAAGAAAAAAGAAAATCTGTCACATAAAAACAGACTCACTGATGGTCTTGAATGAGGTTAGTAATTCCAGTCTTGATTGGTAAGGGAGGGTAATTGAAACTCCTTATGACGCACTGAGCTTTTAACAGTTTTATTCAACTCATCATAAGCTGTGTTACACTTCCCTGTTCTCTTGAAGAACATGTAGTGGGTATAATTTAAATATCTGTCCATCACAGTGGCTTTCCAGAAAGCACAGTGCCTGCCCTGCTCTGCCGAAGGAGTTCTCCAGTCAGTTGCACTTTGGCGTTCACAAGTCTCTAGTTTCTGATTGTTGGTGTTTGTTTTTGTGGTCTTCACCCAGCTAATGGACCACTCTGGTAGTTTCAGCACAAATTTCCTTCTTCCCTTTGTGTTTCCGTGGTTCCGTTTCCACAGATTCAACCGACCGCTGATCGAAGATACTCAAAAACAAAATGTTCTGTTGTTACTCACATGTGTTACACAGTTAGGTGTAATAACAATTAGTGCAGCCTCCCCATTGTGTTAGGTAAGGTAAGTCATCAAGAGCTGATGTGCTGAAGGATGGTGGAGGGTGTGCAAGCTCTACTCCATTGCATATAAAGGATTGAACATTCATAGAACTGGGTACATGACGGTATCGGTTCTGGGACAGAATAGCAAGTAATCTAGCTGTGTCACTCCAAAAGAGCTGTGTTCCCCAAGAAAAGAGAAAGCTGGCCTCACGGATGTGATTTTCTTTTTCTTTTTGTTCTCCCACCCCCTTTTTCTTTCTTCCTTCCTCCCTTCTCTCCCCCCCCCCCTCTTTTACTCATTTTTTTCAGAAAGAACTAATCAGTTAAGATGATGTAGATGGACCTAGGCATTTGGAAGAAAGTTCTTTTACTTTCTGTCAAGCCCCTTACCATACCTTTAAGGACAAGTGTTCACTAATTCTGCATCTTTCTTTCCCTTGTCCCCATCCCTCAGTATCCTTTGACTCTGGGAAGGCAGAAAGGCATATTTCCTGGATTGCCTTGGAAAGAATTATCTGGGCTATGTTGGGTGAGGCAGGAGGGCTCAAAGGTCCAACAAATATTGTCAGTGTATCCCTGGTACAGAGGACCTAGATTGGAGGAGCCAAGCAAACGTCAGGCCATTTGTTTGCGTCTCTGCTTACAAGGAGGCCTTTTCCAGGCTGGTTCCAAGCTGTGTCTCCCTGCCTTAAATCCACAGGGAGATGTGCTGGTGGCAAAGTGGAGCCTTCAGACACCTACATAGCTTCTGTTTTGCAGTTAAGGAATAGGAAGATAGATCTCTCAGCCCTCAGGGTTTCTTAGTCTATGCTCAGAAGCATAGTGAATGAAATCTAACTTGAACAGAAAGTCAGTGACCAGTATTCTACCCAGAGAGGGACTTCATTTTCATTTGCACATGTGGGTCCCAGTTCTGAATTTGACCTCCACAAACCAAGCCATGGAACATTAAGAAAAACAAAATGTGAAGGTAGATTAAGCAGTATGTTGAACTGTCCTGAGGTTACCTGTTTTAAAGCAAGCCCCTGTTAACTGTATCTGCTTGTCTTGAAGTCATTCCCCTTCTCTCCTAGTCCCAAAAGACATTTAAATATAGTGTCACATCCCCACCATACCAGATTCTGTTCAAAGAATGTAACCTCCCCCAGCAGGCCCTCACTCCTTCAGGCTGCGCTGTTTGTACAGCCTGTGAAGCAGGCCCATCCTATTACCTGGCTTGGCTTTTTCATCTTCCCTAACTGGCCCTGTTACGCTATGCATCTGACCAAGGGTGCAGCCACACAAAGAGCGAGCAATGCTTGCAACTCTTTACATGTGCTGAATTTGAAATCCCCTTCATGACATCAGAGTCATGTGTAAAGCCTCTTCCAATGCCTAAGTCATTTGTTTAGTCTTCCTTTGTAGCCCAGGCTATCCTTGAACTTACTGTGTAGCTGAGGAACGCCTAAGTCTTCTGATCCTCCTATGGCCATATTCCAAATGCTGGAATTACATGAAAGTGTCACCCTGTGGGGTCATTTGTTTATTTTTGACAGTTTCCTGAGGGGTCTCTATTCTTCCTTGAGTGAAAATAGGCCACATAGTTATTTTTTGTTTGTTTGTTTGTTGTTGTTTTGCAACATTAGGCTGCTGAAAATAGAGCACATTTGTTTAGTTCCTAGTTTCCTTAGCCCTAAAGAGCTTTGTTTGGCTTAGTACCTGTCCTGTTGGTCATTATCCCACAGAAAGGTTTCTCTCCATACTGGTCAACTTCAGACTCCGTTGGAAGCATCTCCAGCCTTTAGAAGGGACACTGGGGAGTTTAGCTTCCTGTGATGCTGCATGAAGCAGGCAGGACTTTCAGAATATTGAAGAGCCGCCTTTTAGGACCTGTTGCTCATGGTGCAGGTTTCTGAGACAGATCTAAAAGCTTCCAAGGCAGCCACATCAGGAGGAAGGAGAGCATGCCTCTCCTCTCCTTGTCTGTGCTGAACAGTCCTTGACCTCAGATCTCTCTGCACTTGGCCCTTGATCTTGACAAAAGTGATTTGTCTGGATTTGTTGTGTGTGCACATGGACCGATGGGATTTTGCTGTAGGGCAGGAAGAGACCTCATGAATGGAACCTTCCACATCTGTTCATCAGAAGAGTTCTTCCTCATTTTTGTTTGTTTGTTTCCCATTCTGATTAAATTGAAGTTTATTTTCTTCGGTTGGTTTTTAGGTCAAGAGGTCTCTCTGGGTGGTCTGGGCCATGACATGTAAAGTGGTGATTTAGGGTCCCTCTTGTCTTTGTAACAATGCTAAACTCCAGTGACTGCAGTTCTGGCAAAGGCTGTCTGTCTGCTAATGAGAGTGGTACATTCTTCTCATAATTACTTAGACCATTCCAAAGAGCCCAAAGAGGCAGCCACTTTCCCCAGGGCAGCTTTATTCATGGACTTGAGATTTCTAAGACCAGCTCACAGTGTGTAGGATTTTTTCTGTGTGCATGTCCTCAGTTTAGAGATTGAAAGACCAGCCCGGCATTCAGGTCCAGTACCGATGAAATCTTTGAGTCTTCTATTTTGCCAGAAGAGATTTCAAAAGCCCTTAGGAAGAATTACCCAACATACTATCTATTGCAAGTTCAGGGACCTCTGTGCTCAAGCTACCCTGAGCTCTGCAAGCAAAGGTGCCCTTTCTGAACTATGTCTGTACAGACTTGATGAGATCCCTGATAGTGTTGCCTGTAGTATAAAAAGCCACACACTGGTTTGTCTTCGAGGGAGTCAAAGGCTGAGTAGGGAGACCTGCTTTCCCTGAATATGTGAGTTGAGTTTTTAGACCCAGCCCCGAGGTCCCCTCCATGTGCTGTCTCCTCTTTTATTACAGTGATTTGCAGCAAGTCACATTGTGTCTGGGCCCTTGTTTCAGGGAAGGGAAAGAAGGAGGCTTAGAGTTTGGGGAGTGTGTGTGTGTGCACACCATCCTCAGCTCTTTATTGCATAAACATCATTTTGTGAACACAGATTTGCTTTTCATAGTCTGTTCACTGTTTCTCACTGCCTCTGCCCCTGGCCAGGTTAGTGAAGACAAAAGTCTCACTCACATAAGGGAAACAACCAACCTTCCCTGGTAGGGCTGAGACTTAGGCATGGAAGTCTCCAGCTGCTGGTGATACATTGAGGAAGGCTTTGGTAATCTCTGTGTGTCCTATGAACTACTCTGATGTGATCATATTCAAGTTGACTTCACAAGTATTTGTTGAGCATCACAGTGGTGAGCAATAGTTGAACTTATTTATGGCATGCTTATTGTTTAGGGGTCATACTCGGTGATTTGCTTGCAGCATCATACTTAATTTTGAGAAGAGACCATAATGCAGGTATTATTTGCTTCCAATGAAGATGGAAAAAAAAAGTGAAAGAAAACTCTACCCAGAGAGGTCCAGCAGCATGCTGAGGTTGCACAGCTAGTGTGTAGTGAAGTCAAGACTGGAAGCTAGCCATCCATCTCTAATGCCTGTGTTTTCACCATGGTGTCATAATCTCTGTGTTCTGCTGTCGGGAAGCTCCAGGTCCAGTAAGGGCAAAGGTAGGAGTGCAGCAAGTGTAAAGCCGGTGCCAGGAAGAAAAGGGACACATCAAGAGAGATAAGCAGAGACATGGAGGCTGCTGAATCTGGAAGAGAGGGACTCTCTCAGGGTATGAGATCTAGAAAATTCAGCCATGTGCCATGCAGGGTGCACCCTTCTGCAATAAGGAGACGACATGTGTAAGCTGGGAAACCAACAAATCCCGGCCCCAAGGCCTCTGGATAGCTTCCCTGTCACTAGTGAACATGGGTATGGATAAAGGAACTTCTAAGCTTAAAAATATCCATAATCTGTCTAAAAAGGAATCCACAGCTGCCTGGCGGATTTAGTATGTTCTCCATTTTATTACATATGTTCAAATTTATAAACATGAAAGAGAGCCAGCCTTTTCAATGCCCATAACAGGCCCCATTTCACAAATCCTCTCCCTGCTCGCAAATGTGGGAAAACAGAAGGAAGCGAGTTTTTGAAGTTGTGCCTCCAAATATTCCCCGAGTCGTCCTTTATGAGGTTTGCTTCTTTCAAACTTGACATGCATCCATAAAACATGGTGTTCTTCTGCCTTTATAAACTTAAAATCAAAAGACTGGACGGGCTCATAATTCTGAGCAAAGAGGCCCTCAAAAGAACCTCGATGTTACAGATGCTGACCCGTGCTGTTCTGGGCAAGGTTAATGAATGATAATTTATTTTGCTGTTTGTAACAAAACAAGACCACCAAAAAGCTTTCTGATTGTTCTTACCCATGACTTTAGATTCTAGGGTAGGAGGCAGTGTGTGTGTGTGTGTGTGTGTGTGTGTGTGTGTGTGTGTGTGTGTGTGTACATGAAAACTTAACTGTACAGGTACACATGTGACGGGTGTCCTTCATGAGACTCTTATGAGACTCCTTGTTTTTGTTCTCTCACTGGGCCCTGGAGCTTCCTGATTTGGCTACACTAGCTAGTCAGAGTCCTAGGGATCTGCCTGTTTCCACCTCTCCCGCCCTAGGATTACAAATATGGCCACCATGCCTGTTTGGTTATTATGTTGTTGTTTGTTCTGTTTTGTTTCTGGTGTTTGCATGGATTCTAGGGATTGGATGCAAGTTCTACATGGTAAATACTTTACCAACTGAAGTATCTTCCCAGCCTGAGGCAATATTTTTTAAACTTTTAGAAATAATACTACCCATTTAATGCTATTCTATTATTAAAGAAACAACTCTTGCCTGTCTGTGGTACATTTCACCTCCTGAGACACGCTGGCCATTTTCCCAAAATGTCCACTAGGATTATGTTCCCTTTTAATTTGCATGCCTGGTTAACAATGTCACCAACCTCTGCTATTCCTTCATAAATGGAAATTAATTAAATGGGAGCTTGCCAGTGTAAACATATCCTTCTAAATATAGATTTCTGCTCTGTAACCCTGTCTAGGGGGGGAAAAATCCCCTTTATTAGAAATGGCTGATCTCACATCAAAGCATCATGAGAAGGCCCAGTCCTCTTTTATTTTAATACAGAGGCTTTCTGAGCCTCAGAGGTGCACCTGGCTACTGGCTCATGGCATGGCCATCCTAGAGTGATGGCCACAGCGGTCAGAGCTGCCCTCCATGATCATTGCTTTTTCTAAACTCTATCTGTTCTTCGGGGATAATTTGTTTATCAGAAGAAACTGAAAATCTCCCTGTGATTTCCTACAGAATGCTGGAGGTAATTTCTATTATTGCAGTTTTCGTAAACATCTTTTTTAAAATCTCTTTATTGGAAAGGAGTTGTGTATTTGCTACATAGACTGCCTTTTTCTTTGAGCTCTGCCAGGTAGACTTTCAGCCTCCACTGTTCTTTGGTACATTTATAACTTTAACTACATTAAGAAGATAATGCTATCGTGTCACGTCTTCCTTTTTGCAAGATAATAAATACATTAAAGTAAAAGTCAGACCTTCGAATCCAAATGTTTCTCATACACCAAGAAAACAAGTGTCTGGTGACAGGCACAGTCCCAGGAAGAGCAAGGAAACCCTCTGCTGTTGGCAAATGAGAATTAGTTCACGGTATTGAAAGCATCCATAGCCAAATTGTAAATCTGGGAAATTGGCTCCCAGACTCCCAACTCCTTTTACAAGTGCACTCTGGACCCTTTCCCAGGTCTCAGCGAATGCATCATCCCCCCTCCCCTTCATTTCCTGTTGCTTTCCCAAAAGCTTTCTGCTTCCTTTCTGCCAGCTGAATATGTTTGCTCCTAAATGGAGACAGCTTCCAGAAAGCATTCCCCAGCAGTGCTGGAGTGAGGAGGATTCTCGTCGCCTGCTGTGCTGCGCTGTGTCTGAGGTCTGTTTGAAGCCTTTCCATCTCCACTAGGTCACCATATTGCGTTCTGGACCTTTCACCAGCTGCTCTGTTTTTGCACTCCTAGTTTTTAGTTATTTGAAGTGTTATCATCCATTTTCCTTCATCACATTCCCCATGTTCCTCCGTAAAAGACCGTGGGCTTTTTCTCCTGGCAAAGATTTGCTACACATTTTATGTGCTATTTGATGCTTTATATGTGTGTGTGTGTGTGTGTGTGTGTGTGTGTGTGTATGAATACATACATGAACATATATGAACAGCTATTGTAACTGATAACTTTTTAAATAGCTTTTCTGGTATTTTTTTTTCTTTGCAGTTTTTGAGGGGTAGCCTCTCATGTCACCTCAATAAGGAAAGATCTTTCTCATCAAATATGTCTACCTATTGATTCTTGTCATATCTCATTAGCTAGAACATCTTGTGGTTTCCCAAGATCTAACTTTCATCTGAACATGTATCATTGAGGTGTGAGGAAATTCACAGTTAACATTTCAGTCCTAGAGTATTCTTTATTTCATTAAATATAAAAGCTATAGCCTTATAGAAGTAATTGATTTCTGATGCAAATTCCAAAGAGCATGTCTTCCTTAGGGTGGTGTCACCCTCCAACAACAACATTATGAGATGACAGTTAATACATTTCTATCAAATGCTTGCTAGATAACGGGTACCACATTAAGAGGAAAAAGTTCAGAGTCTAACATCAGCCCTTTGGCTTGAGATACCATGTTACACCTCTGTGCTGACTGGGCAGATGCAGTAGGAGATGGACATGATGTATTCACACATTTTTTCATTCCACTGGTTGTAACTAAGGAAGGGCTAAAAACCACCAGCAAGTAACTCTATCCTGAGAAGGGAAAATCCATTCACCCAATAGCAGGACTAAATGTAAAACTGGGCAAACAACCTGAATAAAAAAAAATAGATCTCAAAAACAAAAAGAGGTCAGATTTCACTGACCATCTAATTCCCACAACTGTCTGAGAATAGGTCCTTCCACAGTGCCTGTGTTGCTGCTGCAGAGACTAAAGCCGAGGAAGCAGAAAACCCACTGGGCATGGCCACAGAGTGGTAATAAATCTGAACATTTCTGAATGGCCCCAGTCCTCATTTAACCTTAGAGCATACTGTTATGCCACCGTGATGTATCAGTGAGGGGAGAGTGTAAAGTTAGACCCAAAATGACTCTACGTAAGAGAGGATGGTTGAGTGCATAGCTTACGTAGTTCTTATTTGCTATTGCTCTCTACTTGGGATCAGTAAGTGCCTTCAAATAGTCAGAGAATGGACATTTTGGGTCGGGTGGATTATTACACATCCATCACAGTTTCTGGGCTCTCCCAGTGGAGCAGGAAAACAACAAGCCCTTGACAAAATGGAAAACAAGTAGGCGTGGCTGTGTTCCAATCAAAACTTTATTTCTGGAAAACAGAAATTTGAATTTCATAGACTTTCACACATCACAAAGTAGGATTATTTCAGTCAGTTAAAAGCTCTCAAGCCCCATAAAAATGGCCCGCAGGCCAGATTTGACTTGCTGGTATAGCGCATCATCCCTGCCCTCTGCGAGGAAGTCTTAAACATCTAAATGAACATAGAAAGGTGTGTTTAGCCAGTGCTTCAAACTGCCCTTACTTGGAGGCAATTTATTTATCAAACCTGTGAGATGCTGCTCCTGAATGACAGCCCCGGCTCGGGTGGTAGGATTGGTAGATGGGTGAGGTCACCTGTGTTCTTAGAGCGTGTCCAGTGAGGTAGTATAATAGTGACAAGGGTGGACTACGAGACAGTGTCCTCACAGCATGAAAGACGTTAGTCTCACCAGAACATGTGCCTCTCCCGACTAGTGTCTTCCGCAGGGCTGAGGGTTTTTTGTAGAGACTGGCTTGTTTTTAGGTCATAGGATGGAGGACTAGGTTCCACTCCGCTGTGTTGGAGGCGACTCAGAGACCACAGAGCAGCAAGTGAACCCAGTGTCTTTTTCATCTGGCGCCATCTGACCGCCCACCCCTCCCAAGTGCACATTTTAATCCTCTGAAGCTTGGCAAAGCTTTTGTCAGCTGATCTCAGCTTCTTAAAAATAAGACTTGACGGGGATGGAGGGGCTGGCTCTGGCTCCAGCCTTATCCAGAAGGAAACAGTCTCATCCATGGCTGAGCAGAGCTGAAAACAGGATGTTTGGAGCTGTGACCACACCTGCCAAGTTGGAGTCTCCTGAGGGGGAAAATACATTGACAGTGGATCCCTGGAGCCTTCTACATCTCCCTTGAGTTAAGCTCTTGACTCTCCCATGCCAAAGACTCCCTTGTTTGATTCCCAAAGTCTCTAACTGCTGTCCCTGGGACAAACCTAGACTCAGGCTTCTGGAGGTATCACCACTTTGTGGAAATTCTTCCATATGGTCCTTCTCTTACTGTCTATGTGGGACTATACCTGGAACACATTGAGTATGCTTCTAAGGGAGAAGAAGCTCACACTCAATCCCCTTTTGATCTCCCCTCTTCTTGGCTCCACAAGTCAACACTCTTCCCAGTTTGGTATATATCCCTTTTAGATTCCATTCTGCATTTCCTAGTAGGAAGTGCCCTTATACTGGACTTCCCCTTCTCTTGCTGAGCATGGCCTTGTGCGGGAGCCCCACTCTACAGCTTGCTGTGTTTCATTCAGTACTGTGGTTATTTTCCTTGCCATGATGGCACATGTCTATCTGCTTGAATGCTGATGCTACTCCTGTCTGCTTGCCCTTCTTTCCCACTTACTTCCTGCCCATAATGCCTACCTCCAGTTCAATGTCCCCTGGCTTCCAGGCAGGTATGACCAGAGAGAACCCTGCAGAAGAGGAGAGTGAGAGAGGAAAGTGAGGTTGGGGTACTTGTCCTCAGTGTTGCCCTGGTAAAATGGTCCCAGACTTACTGCAGGTAGAGAGGGAAGTTCACTGCCCCATTCAAGGTGTATTCTGCAGGACACCCTAGCTCTCCTTTGTTCTTGTTATTATCATCATGCATGGTTTTGTTTTATTCTGAAATAGGATCTCACCAAATAGCTTACACTGGTGTGTAACTGGGATCCTCCTGCCTCAGCCTCCCTAGTGTGAGTGCTTGGGACACCATGAGACACCATGTTGGCTGCTTGCTTTCCATTGGATCAGCGTCTAGCTGCTGGTACAGTTCCCATTCTGTTCTCAGTGGTAATTCCCCCCCTGGGAATTACAATCTGGTTGATTGTAAGTATGCCACCTGTGCACCGTGGGGGCCGTGGTCACACAGAGGCTGTGGTCTGTGTGCATTTATACAATCTCCTATACTAAAAGCTGACAATGTCCTCATGCTAATTAGCAAATGGAACCTTTGTGGGTTGGTGATGCTATAAGGGTGCTATGAAAGAGGTCCGGAAAACTGCCCTGTAGCTCCCTCATGTGAAGACAGAGAGAGGGCACCTTCATACACCTGGAAGCAGTCCTTCACAAGACACAGCATCTGCTGGTGACTTGATCTTGGCCTTGTCAGCTTACAGAATAATGAGAAGTGTTTTTTGTTGTTGTTACAGTAGCCTGAATGGACTCTGGCAAAAGGCATACCTATTTCCTTTCCTGCTTTTCCTCTTCAGGTTGTTTTAAACTATGGTAAAATATGCACAACATAAAATTTACCATCCATGCCATTTTCAAAAAATTTATTTTATTTTTAATTATGTGAATTGAGGGGTGGTGTATGTGCACATGAGGTGCCTACAGAGACCAGAAAAGAGTGTCAGACCCAAGAACAAGAATTACAAGTGGTTATGAGACACCCTGTGTAGGTGTTGAGAACCCAACTCAGGTCTTATGCAAGAACAGCAAGAGCTCTTAACCTCTGGGCCATCTCCCAAGGCCCCCATTAGCCATTTTTGGTGTCCAACTTAGGGTCGTTAGGGGCACTGATACCATTGCCATCATCCGTTTTTGTAGTATGTATCATCTCAAACTGAGCCTAGATCCATCAAGAGTCAGTTCCTATTCATCTCATGACCTTACCATGCCAAATGGCCATTCTTTCTTTCACTATGACTGTGATCTGAACTACTCCCTCATCAGAATCAAAGTATTTGTCCCTTTGTGACTGGTTTGCTGCACTTGGCGTAACACCCTCTGTGTTCAGCCGTTTTGTGATGCATGTTAGTATCTCCTTCCTCTTGAAGCCTCAGTTCTACTCTGCATGTGATGTATCATATTTCATCTGCTCATTAACTGATGAATGTTTGGATTGCTTCCATCTTTTGGCAATTTTGAATAATGATGCTCAGAATGTGGGTGTGCAAATATTTCTTCGAGACCCTACTTGCAGTTTAGGAGGAGGTACATTTCTAGAAATAGAGTTGCTGGAGCATGTGGTAATTCTCCTTTTATTTTTGAGGAAATGCTGTATCTTTTGTCTTCTAGTATTTTTGTTATTTGCTTTGCTCAGAAAGACTTCTGCTCATGTTCACTTTATGTGGTATTCTATATCAAAGAGCCTTACCTTAGCCATATGCATGAGGTCAGCTGTTTTTGTCTTATCTCATTTTATTACATAATTTTGATGCTGGAATTATTTTGAGTGAAATGTATTGCAGGAACTCTACATCATTGTGCTTGTGAAATCTGAAGCTGTTTTCATAGCAGATGTGTAAATTATAGATATGGACTCAATTAAATAATACACTGAACATTTTAACTGCCGTGGTTTCAGACTCCACAAGTACCTTCTTGCTTTAGGAGAATCCTCGAGATATGTCACAACCATCCAGCCTATTGAAAGCTTCTTACCATCCTTGCAGGCTTAAAGCTGTCTGTGACTTTAAATTTGAAGACTGTTATTATCTAATGTCTATTCTTTTGTAAATAAGTTATAGATGTTGAGGGTATTAGTAAATTAGCATGTTGTGGCTGAGTTGTGACTTGATTGTAGGGAGACCTGTTTGAGAAATCATTCATAAGGCAGATTATAAACTTAAGAGAGACATTGATCTGTTTGGAATTATATCATAGCTTTCCCTAGGTTTAGCCCCACATATGAGTTATCTAATGAAGTAATGACAAGTGCCACTTAGGAAGCACTAACTATAGGCCAAGCACCTAATCTGAGGCAATAGTTACTACTTTGCCATCACTTTCGTAAACCTGAAAGACGAAAGAATTGTCCTCTTCATTTGCCAGGTACAGGCATTGAGAATCAGAGACGTGAGCTAAATTAGCCAGTCACGGAGGCAGGAAATGGAAGAACCAGAATTGACCCTGACGTCTTCCCACTATGTCACACTTGCCATGTGTGTGTATGCCCACACAATCCTGTCCCCTGTTGTTTGGAGCCTCCACCTCCATCCTTCCGTGACCATGGGACCTGATGGGCCAGGATTAATGACGTCTCCGAAACCCCAGCACAGCTATGGGAACAGCCCAGGCCAGCAGCCTGAACTTGCTTTGCCATTGTGCATAGCTTTTTCTGTGGACTGTAGGAAACCTCTGCGCTTAAATCCATAGACAAATGAGCACAGCCTGCACCAGATCAAGACCATAAATGGATCTGAAGCAGGCAGCTCTGGAAGGTTTGGGCAGGTATCCAGAACACTCTGTCCTGTAACAAGTGTAGACCTTTTCTGGAGTGTTTGTTTTAGATGTCAGAGCTGAGTGTAATTCTGGCCAGAGTCAATTCCATACTTCTTGTGGGTACCTATTTATAGGCCTGAACTTTATCTATTTTTCATCCTGCCTACCCAGAGCCATAAAGGTAAAGATTGATCATTTGACTACCTAAAGCATAAAACTAACATATGGCCAAAAAATATAATAAAAATTAAAATAAACTGGCAAGGACAGAGGAAGGGTTGGTTTTCTGTTTCCTTAACATGCTTCTGCATGTCAAATAAAAAGACAAACTGCCCAGTAGGAACATAAGCCAAGAATGTGATCAATAAACTTGTGAAAAGTGCTCGGCTTCATCAATAAAGTGCAGAGCAGATGAGTTTGACAGAGATGCAGTTGTCTGACACTAGGAAGCATTGATGAATGCATCAGAACATGCACGATTGTAAATCATTGGTTGGAGTTTAATCTGGAGCGGCCGTTGGCAATATCCACAGAAACTAAAATGCACATCCTGTTTGGGTCATACATTGTGTAATCTACATTATACATATAATCATGAAAGGGTATGCCAAGATGTATACACACACACACACACACACACACACACACACGGATGTTGCTTGTAGCATTATGCTGTGAAATAAAACACTACTATGACAATATAGCTCTGCTTAAAAACAACCAAAATGTTAAGTGAATGACAACTTGGGGCAAGAAAAATGGATCAGCAGTTAAGAGCACTTGTTGCTCTTGCAGAGGACCAGAGTTCAGTTTCCAGCACCTATGTGGTGATTCATAACTACGGTTCCAGGAGATCTGGGTACCCTCTCATGTCCTTTGAACATGAGAACCTATGAACATGGTACACTTACATACATTCAGGCTAGACACATACACATAAAATAAAATAATCTGAAAAACAAAATGACAACCTATCCATGAAATGGGAAGGTCCACTAAAGAAAATGAGGTAGATCTATCAGCGCTCAGTTGGACAGAACTTCAGCCTTCGTGGCAAGGGTTTGTAAGTTGTCTCATCCAGCCATGAGTACTAGCACTTGCCTTCATCCAGAAGCGCATAGTCCCCATTCACAGTGTTAGTTAGGTAGGTGTTGTTTTAGGGTTGTGCATAGGCCTGGACTGATGTCATTTAAGTTATTTCCTTGTGTGTTATAGTCGTTAAAAAATCAAATACGTTTGAAATCTGTGTGAATGTGCTGTCATAAAAGGTAACCACATGTGACCTGATCTGTTCTGGACAACGCAGTTGTGCCGAGCTGTGCTTCTGAGTTGGAAAAATAAGGAGTTTCCCATTGATGGCTGCAAGGCTCTCTCCAATGTGAACTGTGATCAACTCCTGGGTTCTGCCTCTGAATGGAAATACATCTGTTAAAAGTCTCGGGTCGAGTCCCATTTGAAGCCAGGGTGGAGTGATATCTGTGAGGTCATTTCCTTCTTACCAATTTTGTCTTTGGCATCTGCATGTATGTGCTGGTGTGCTCATATGTGTGCGAACTTACAGAAGTCAGAGCACAACCTTGGATGCTGTCCCTTAGGAATCATCTACCTTGTGTTTGGAGACATTGTCACTCGCTGGGATCTGGAACTCACTGACTCAGTTAGGTGGGCAGGCCAGTGAAGCCCGTGGATCTGCCTGGCTCGGCCTCCCCAGCATTGCATTTACATCCTGTCACGCTTTACCAACTGAACCCACCCCACCCCCAGCCCCTTTATTACAAGTTTCTGAGTACTAGGGGAAGTACATTTTTCTAGGTGTTTCCTCAGGATTGATTCTCTTGGCTAACCTGTCAGAGGGGGATACCTGGGCTTCCCATCCTGGGAGTCCTGTGGTGTAGACTTCTAATGAGATTTTGGGGTAATCCTCTCAGGGAATGTAGTTTAGGGACCTGTTGCTTTACAGTCAGGTTAACTGGGTTTAGACATGGCTTCCACTGGTCACACCCTGTGTAATAGCTCATCTTGCTTCCTCATCTATATTCCTGGCCCTCACAGTTCAAATCAAGACCTGAGAATTTGCCTGGAGGAGACCATTCTTCTCTAACCCGTCCTCCAATTCTACCCTTTTGTTATTAACTTTCTAAAGCCCAAATCTTGATTGTTTTTAAAAAAAAATTCTTCATTACCTCACACATACACAGATTATACGCCTCATGTTCCGGTTTCTCTAGCCTGAGCCAATGAAAGAGACTAATTGAGGATCACTCTCCCAGACCTTTATAGCGTCAGTCCCAACTTAAACTAAGCAGAACAACAGACCCCAGACAGACCTCCTACCCTGGAGATCCAGCTTTTCAATCTTTAAAAAGAAAAAATCTCCCTTTTGCCATGATCAAAGCAGCATCCTCTAATCCCGAAGACAACACAAGTCCTTCTAAGTAGCCGTTGTTTGTCTGGCTTATCCACCCAAAGGTGACTGCACATCTGCAGGACTAATCACCCTCTTCAAATGCACTGTCCCAAAAACCAGATTAAATGCCCCAAATGGCTCTCTCTAGTGTTTGCCAGTGACAGTCTGGCCGTTAAACATCCTCGAGCCTATCAATGAAGGCACTAACTAGAAGGTCATAGAGGGTATGTGTATAGAAACAAATGGGATTCTTCCAAACAGCCCGTCATTCCTTATCATTATCAGTCTTATGGCCATCCGTATCAATACCGTCACTCATCTCTGGTCCACACTAGTTTAATGGGGTCAACGTGTCAGAAAAGATTGACGACTCCTCCAGAACCACACAAGCTTCCCATTAGTTCAGGACACAGGTGCTGGAAACCTAACCGAGGAAACAGCAGAGGCAGTTATGGGCATGTGAACGTTCACAGATTTGCTTCCCTGGTTAAACAACTTCTCGACTGGCCAGAGTCCAGCATGTTAATCCTTAACCTAGGCTGGGCGGCTGCCGCCTGCTCCGAACTGGCTTATCATTACCTCTAACGACCACCTTTTATGGTTCTGAAGAGCTCCTAAGCAGGGTCTTATCACCACCAAGCCTAATTGTCATTAATGGGGCAGTGCACTGATAATTCTCAGTTGCACCAGAGTTAAGCAGTTTATGGTCAATTGAAGAATTTTTAATTAGAGCTGTTGAGGCAGGGAAAGGGATGGGGGGGAGGAAGAGAGGGAGGGAGGAAGAGAGGGGACAGCTCGCTGGAGGCCACTTTGGGGTTGTGTTTAGAGGCTTACTGGCTCATGGAACTCTTTCATAGTTAATTCTCAGAAACTCCAGGCCACTCCATTTTCTTCCTGCCTCCAAAAGGTGGTTAAGGTAAAGACAGGACCCCCTACAGGCAGGCCTGGTGGGTGAAGGCTCTGCCAGGAACCTTCTGAGAGCTGAGATACTGGTCCTGGGTACTTTTCAGACATAGCTTTCTAGACCCTTAGCTTTCCCACCACTCCACCTACAAATGCTCTTTCCCCCCTTTCTTTATTTAAAGTGAGCACAGCGAGGCATCTGTTGTAGATGCCTGGATGTGTAAGACATTTCCATGTATGCAGTTATCACCGTATCCATTAAACTACACAAATGCACCCCACATCCGTAGCCTGGCAGACAATTTGGAGACTACTAGGTTAAAAATGGCTCTTCAAAATTGAATTTTCAGCATGGAGACAGAGCACATTTTCATTTTTAGAGTTTAAAACAGCTTTGAAAACATTGTAAAGGGTTCAACATGTTGAAGTACAGGGCGTGTTGGCTCTGAGGCCGCTAGTATGGCTCTGCCGTTTCGCCTTTAGTATGGCTCTAGCCTGTAGCTGGGTTTTGGTAATCAATACAGCAAAGCTTCGCTAAGCCTCCAAGATGGTGTTTCTGCCTCTTATTTACTATAATAGGAGCGTTAGGACAACTGGAGTTGAATGTATTTTTCCATTCTGTTTTTCCCTGCATGGAAACAAAGTGGGGCTTGATTTGAGCTTTATTTATAGATGCAGAGAGAGTTGTGTACCCCTGAAAAAAAGCTGCACTGAAATTCCCTTATGACACTGTTAAATGCCTGCCTTTGGGTTTTCTATCCCCGGGATATTGTCCACACAAATATATGCAATGTTGAAGGAATGCGGCCCACTCGTAGCGTGTATGCTTTAGCCTTCTGAGCAAGGGTTTATGAAACTGGCCGCAAAGTGTTTTATTGAAGCAAGACAAATATTTATGAACAATTCCGAATCATCTGTTTTGAAATGTAAAGTGTGTTCCGAGTGGGGGTGGAGGCCCAGGTGTTTCCTGTCTGAACTTGGAATGAGTCTCTGCTTCCAGGGGTTTGTGGGACCCTGCCTTTTCCTGAGAAGCCCACCGCTTCCCTGTGAATGCCTGCAGAGTGGACCCCACTCCTGGGAGCGCTCGGGGTTTAGCACATAGGAAGGCTTCCTGAGAGCTGGGGAGACGGCTCAGCCAGAGTGCTTACAGTGTGAGCATGAGATGTGAGTTTGACCCTTAGAACATACATTTAAAAAAAAAAAAAAAGCCAAGTATGGTGGGGGCATACTTTTAATCCCAGCCCTGAGGAGGCAAAAATAGGTAGATCCCTAGGACTTCCTGGCCAGCCTGCCTAGCTGAATTGGCCAGTTCCAGGACAGTGAGGCATATATCTGGGGAAACAAACAGACAAGGTGGATAGCTCCTGAGGAAAGAGCCTCCTCGGTTGGCCTCTGGCCTCCACAAGTGCATATGTGCATGCCCTTTCTGTACCCTGCATGCATGCACATGCACACACACTCACACACACAAAGCTTTCCTTAGCCATGCGTGGCAGCTATAGTCTGATCTGTTAAATTTGTCACTTAATTAAAAAAGAAAGAAAGAAAAGCCGTGAGCAGAAGCTGAGCGTGAACTTCTGCAAGGCCATAGCTCTGGTCTTGAACACAGTCCTGTTAACGAGGGGTTTCCATTCTGGCCTCCCTGGCTCCTGCCTTGTTATGTCCCTGGTTCCTGTGAAATGGAAATATTATGTATTCACCCAGACGTTTGGAAGCCATCCATGTCAATATGGGCTGTTGTGATTTAACTGTCAGCCCCCACAAGGCCCTTCTTCCGAAGGGCTCCATTTAAACTGAGCACAATGAAGTGTCTGTTTTAGATGCGCCCAACGAGCTTTGGTCCAAATACGTGGATTCTTTTTCCGTTGGCCAGCGAGCTGTTTTTTTTCCAACATGCCCCGCTTTGTCTGCTGGTGCTGTGGATGGAACTTCAGGGCAGTGAGAAATAGGGCCGTGCTCTGTTTCCATTCCCTGAGCTGCCCTGCAGCCAGCTGCCCCGGGGATGGGGTTTCAGCGGGGTGGGAGTGCTGCTGCGAATCAGGACTATGGGAAAAGTTTGTTCCCCCAGTGCCGGGGAGCAAGTGAGAGTGCAGCAGGATTTGCCCACCTGCAGCCCAGTGTGGGGTTGCCTCCGGTCCTCTGGCTGAGAAACGGGGTCCAGGGAATACCGGACCTCATTGGTCATACGTATTCTAACACAGACAAGATGGAACTGAGGGGGCAGGGCAGTCCCTGCTTCCTGCGTGGGCCCTTTTTTTTTTTTTTTAATTTTTTATTTTTGCATTGGCTGAGGTTCCTTCAGAGACTTCGTTCTCCTCAATGCAGAGTCTGGGAGGCCACACAAGGCTAAGCGCTGGCTTATTCATTTTTTTTTTCTATCGGGAGAAAAGGATGGTTTTTAACAGAGAAAAGCAAATGGAAAAAATCAAGTCACCGGGATTGTTAGCATGGCTGGTAACCTTTGCTGACCCATCTTCGGGATTTGGCTTCTTTCCCTCCATCCGTTGAAAGATGAAAGGTGAAAGTATGTTTACGTTTTTGTTGTTGTTGTTGTTAGAGTTGTGCAGTGTGTAGAACTTGGGCCATCTTTCCACAACCCACCATCCCTGCACTCCAGACTCCTCCCCACCACAGAGGTCAGTCCCCGCTGTGCATTTGATGTGTGTTCTTCCCGTCTGTGTGGAGTACACACACATGTGATCTCCCAGCGACCTCCCTGGTTTGGGCATCTTCGTGGTCACCCAACACTACCTGCTGGCTTGTTGCTGGGTATTGAGTTCGCCTCTACGCCTGCTCGCTTTGCCAAGCAGTGCTGACCACCTCACACATTTTTCTTATGGCACTAAGGTGTTTCTTCTCAGGTGGACAATGACAAATGTGCTTGGGCCCTGGGTAAAACCAGAGTGTAAACACTAGCGTGTAGGACATTTGTCTTCCATTCTTGAGAACTGTATTCACTACAGCCATACTTGATTCCTGGCTAGTGGGCAGCAGGAGACGTGGAAGACATCGGGGATCGAATGGAACCTTAAGCCAAGAAGTTCACCAAGCTGGTTGCAAACCCGTGGGGGCTGTTCTCCCCATTATCTAAATACTTGCCTTTGAGAGGAAACATTTGTTGGAGGCCCATCTTTCCCGGCCCCACCCCCAGGGCCCAACAAATGAATCAGTCACAGCAGAAGAAACAAATGGCTCTGGCGGTTGCCACTCCTTTCAAGATAATCTGTTGTTGTCAAAACATTTGCAACTGTGGCTTTCAAGGAAAGGGTGGGAGGGGGCCCTGGACCTTGTGTCTCCAGGTGGAAACATTTGCCATGGTTTTCATACCGCGGAGTACAGCCCCACGCCAGAAGGCAGGACCGGAAGTGGCTGCTTGGTATTTATTCAGGTGTCTTTTGGCAAGAATTGATTGTCCAAGCAGAGCCGAATGAGATGGCTTAGAATTGCTCCTAAAGGGCACTCAGCCATTTGAAGGCACTGATGCCAGCATCCCCATTGTAAATGGAAGTCTCTGTGTGACTCATCTCTCGGAGGACATGCTTGTGCCCTTTCAACTGCCAGCAAGGCTTTTCAGTGAGTAAGTGTTGCAGTCAGGCCTGCCCTGAGCCATGACACCACAAGATCCAAAAGCCCCCACCAGCTATCCAACTGTTGAGGAAATTGAGGCAGGCAGTATGACATCAAGAGTTTTTCTTTCCAGGTCCCGCCAAACCCCGGCAGTCCCGTAGCCCACTTATAAAATAAACATACAGACGCTTATATTATTTAAACTGCTCGGCCATTAGCTCAGGCCTACCATTGTCTAGCTCTTACACCTATACTCAGCCCATTTCTGTTAATCTATATGTCACCACATGTTCCGTGGCTTTACCTGCTGCCTTTACATGATGCTCCCTGGACGGCAGGCTGGCGTCTCCTTCCCTCCGCCTTCCTGTTCCCCCAGTTCTCCTCTCTGCTAGTCCCACCTATACTTCCTGCCTGGCTACTGGCCAATCAGTGTTTTATTTATCAATCAATCATCCACAACAATGAGCTTCATTCACAAACAGTGGAGGTGTCCAAAAGACCTCACCAAGGCTGTGATCACATACGTCTGTGGCCTGTGGAATGTCCTCTAGCACCTTGCTGGTGCCTGTCACCTAGAAGATGCTCAGGAATTGTGCCAACATTCTGAGGTCACACCAAGCCTAGGATGCTTGATTTCCAGTGTGATCAGGAAGGAAAGCCGCTTCCTCTATGGGGCTTGGAAAATAAGAAAGGAAAAGTCAAACACAAGAGAAATGTAAACAACCGAGTAAGCCTGTGCATTTTAAAGATTATTATTTATATCTGTCCTCCTTTCATAAAGGCTTTGAGACAGGCAACTTCTGAGAGCTAAGTCCCCATAGCAAGGCCCCCACTGGGCAGTAAGGGGCTAATAGCCACAAAAAACTTCCAGATAACAAGTGAGACGGGGTGGTGGGGGCCGGGAAGGGGGAAGTTAGAGGGGGGATGGGGGGGATGACGACTTCTTTTAGGTCCTTTAAAACCACAGTCATAATATGTAAATAAAAACCTCAAAGGGACACAAGCTTCTCATTCGTCAGTGGTTTATTTTCCTTGCTTCCCCTCCCCACCCCCCCCTACCCACCCCTGCTGGTCCACCTCTGTTTTGGAAGAAGGGGCCTTGGTTCTGACTAGGGAAGTAGACGCGATAGAAAAAATACTTTTCCAACTTCTCGGTTTTAACTGCCATGTCTTCCCATTTTACAAGTGTGTAACAGGAAGCCCTTTCTGATTGCATTTCCAGAGAAGTTAAAAAAGTAAGAGTATTTTTTCATCATAATTCAAATTAAAGAAGTGCCTGTGTGGGGACTAATACCTTTAAGTGACAAGTTTGGGAATTGGTGGTTTCTTGGCTCATCTAAGGATGGAAAAACCGCCCATTCCTAGATCGCCCTCTAGTGGCCCCTCTGGCCCATGCTAGGGAATGGCATGGCTCATCCCAACTGAAGTACAATCAGCCTATTGCCTCGCTCCAGGGTGGAACTAGCTGTCATGTGACAGCACACTGTGTGGAAAAGCGTGAGCCAGCTTTTTTGTGCAATTTCACTTGCCTTTTTTTTTAACTCATTCATTCCTGTCACCAGATTTTTTTTTTGTTTTGAGACTGGGTCTCCTATAGCCCAGACTGGTCTTGAACTCTCTTTACAGCCAAGGATAGATAACCTCCCTTCTCCACATTCTGAGTGCTGGGATTACAGGCATGTACGACCAAGCCCATTTATGTAGTGCTGGGAATAGAATTTAGAGGTTTGTGCATGCTAGGCAAATGGACTACAACTAAGCCACATCCCCAGATTTTTGGAGACTGATGCAAGATTGGCTTAATGTGCCCAGCCCGGGATCAGAGTAAGGGATGCCTTCCCAGGAAATTACTTGGGCCAATGCCTTGTTTCTAACTCATAGCAACATGGTGAATGGGTTATGGGGCTGGCACTACAGCTCAGCAGGGGTGTCCAGCCTGTGTAGATGGAGATTTTACATTAGAAGGTGAGGCGCAGGTCAGGGACCATGTCCTCAGTTGCAGAGTCTAACTTGGAATGTCTCAAAGCAGCCTTCCTCACCATCTTCACTTAGAGACTGACTCAGGATTCATATCAGCCCATCTCTTCTTCGCCAAGTGTCCAGCTGCCAGCAGTGACGTGTCCTCCAGCTGATTCTAATTAGATCTGTCATGGTAAAACTCTATAACTTCCCCAAGTTACTGACACAGTGCAGTTCATTTTTTTAAAACATCAAAACCTCACAGTGAGAAACATCTCACGAGGCAGAAGGAAAAAAACTAGCCTGTTACTTCAGTGTTTATCTTACTGTGTGTTACAGGGTGCATGTGTTAAATGGTGAGTGTGAAAATGGATGTTTACATACATCTTGCAGAATAGGACTGCCCAACTTGTTGCCTGTTTGCTTAGCAGCATACCATAAACTATGAACCATATCTTTTGTCCCAGTTGGGTTTGGGTTGGTGAGTTTTTAATGGCTACATAGTATTCATGTGCCCCCACTGAAGATTCCTTACCTGTTGCTATTGTAGTCATGACTGAGAAACAGAGCAGCCCTGAAGATCAGGTAATCCCTTTCTTCCGTGTTGTGTATCTTCCTTAAACAAAGTGTTTTAAGGAAATAATCAGAGTCCTTATGCGATTAATATGATATCATCCCAGAAGAATAATGCCCTCCATGCTCCTGTTTATGAAATCTGGAGCTGGACTTTTTCATGGGCTCAGGGGCACTTTTACTTTTAACCTCTGCCATATTGTTAAGGGAAAAAAGTGTCCCTATTAATTACTGGTTGTTGATGTCCTAGTGGATTCAGCTCTTGTTCCTTTAGCAGTAACCAGTTGCATTTCTTCTCTGCTGGAACACATGTTAGTCCTGTGAGTGGGCTGGTGACTTCCTCTTGTTTAGTTTTTGAAAAGTATTTAGAAAAGCTGGTTTTCGTGTTGGTTATCACCCCTGTCACTTTTGCTATAGACATTTATTCTCAGTGTATACTTTACTTTTTCTGAGGTAGGAGGAAGGAAAACCATAAATTACATGATCAGATAACAGTTGACATTTCCTGTCCCTTGGCCTGCACATCAGAGGTGTGCATGATAAGTTTGGCTCTATTAGCCTGGAACCTAGAGATGCCCTGCCCAATGACTTTGCAGTTGGCTTTCGTGCGTTGCCTCTAAAATTCAAATGTTGTCAAGGTCGTTGTGTTAAGAGTTTGGGACCTGTAAGAAGTAATTAGCCCATGAGGGCTTCTCCATCATCCACATAGCTTCTCCTGCCTGTGGCTGTAGCTCAGTTGGTAGAGTGCTTGTTTGGCATGTGCAGAGCCCTGGCACCAATCCCTAACACAATGTAAAGCATGGTAGAATGTGCCTGTAACCTCAGCACTCCAGAGATGGACGCAGGAGGGTCATAAGTTCAAGGTCATCATCAGCTATATAGAAAGTTGAAGGCCAACTAGGCTACCCAAGGAAGGAAAAGGGTAGGGAAGGAAGCAAGCTGACTTCGGAGAGCATAGGGCTGGCTGCCTTTCCATCTTCAAACAGGTGCAGACACAGGGGGAAGACCTCCACCACAGCTAGTACCCACCCACCCCTTGATCTTAGAGTTGTGGGTGTCTGGAGCCTGTGCGGCTGTTTGGCTTTATAACTGGCCCGAAGGCACCTTGAATGTGTTATCTCAGTGGAGACATGGGTACCTTCTCCTGAATGGGAACCACAAGGGATGCCATCACATCCCACTTCTTTTCTCTACCTGCTGGCACCACTAGCCCATAGTCTATGGCCATGTCAGTTGAGGTGGTCTTGGGGTGAATGTGTGTCACATATATAAATGAGCGTATTTACTAGCTAGAAGATGTCGGATGGCTCGAAGGTGCTGAGAGGGTGTTAAGCGACTCGAACTAAGCTGAAAGCTGATCATTCATCAGGGAGAGATCGGGTTGGAGAGTCAGCTGGGAATCAGTGGTGTCCTAATCCACTGCGGCTTCTTCTGTGGCCTCAGTGGAATGCAGTTCGTTTTACCTCACACTGTTAATATGCCCAACTTTGCAAAATGACATAGAAATCAATTACAACCTTTAATAACTTAAAAACTAAGGCCCTCCGGTACCAATATGCATCAAAGGATAAAACTTTTATTAAGTTATTCAGTGGTGGATATGCCTCCCCATGGGAGGCCTTGCCTTCTTGTTGGGGGGTGTGGGGGTGGGTTGTGAGAGGAGGCTGGGAGGGTGGGAGGAGGGAAGAGGGGGATCTTTATGTAAAATGAATGACAAAATTTTCTTAATAAAAAAATAAAATAAAGTTATTCAGTGGTATGATTTGATAAGATTATTAGAGTATTTTTCACACAGTGTACAGTTGGGCAGTCCTGATTTGGGACCTCCTGGATCTCCTGGCTTGTCAGATTTTCTTCCATAGTTTAATTCACTGGTGTTCTGTAATTTTTTATTAGGAAGCAGGTACTTTTTTTGTTATTTCTAGCTCACCTATTGTGGTCCAATGCTCTTAAAAATAGCAAGAAACTTGATATGGTAAAGAAATCATTATGATCTAGGCTTGTGACTTTTAGTTCTGAACACAGCCCTACACCTTGGACCCTGTAACAAAGGCTGTGAGTCTAAAAGACTTGGAGTGTGTTTGAAGTGTTCTGTCAGAGGGGCGCCTTTGATATCATTCATGGAAGCCAGCTACATAAAGTGGCATGCGTGTATAGAACGATAACTTATTTCTTAATTAAAAGAACAAAATCTTTGCCTTCAGCTCAGCAATCTCATACTCTTAAATTCTGAGCCTCAGCCTCAGGTGTCACGCTGTCTTAGAGGGCAAATGGGATTTGGCCATAAATCAAAACCTTGATGAAATATCATTTGCAAAGAGCCAGGGGCCATTGCAGCAAAAACTATTTTCCCTATCACAATCATATTCATTTAAGAATATGATTGCTGTGATTCTTCAAACTTATTTTGAGGGAGTTTTCCAGGAGGCCTTTCGTGGCGCCAAGCCCTATATCAATGAGTTGTATTAATTAATATTATAAAGTACATTACCTGCACCTACTTAACTGAAATGGCTACAAGTTGTGATTTGCATGTAAAATCTAGTGACTTAGATGGGTATCAGAGCTTGACATAAAAAGAAGATGGCAGCCAGGTGGTGGTGGCACACGCCTTTAATCCCAGCACTCTGGAGATAGAGGCAAGCAGATCTTTGAGTTCCAGGCCAGCTTGGTCTACAGAGAAAGTTCCAGGACAGCCAAGGCTACGCAGAGAAATCCTGTTTTGGAAAAAAAAAAAAAAAAGATTGAGACTGTGTGTTGCTCATTGGTGGATGCTTGCCTAGTATATGCCAGGCCTTAGCCACTGCTCCATCCCCAGCAACCACACCTCCCACCCCTCTGCACATGTGGTATACTTGGGAGATGAGAAAAGTGGGTAGTGCAGGAAGTTGTTGAGTCAAACAAAGCCTTACTTCACTTCTAGAAAATGCATCATCACCCAGAAGTCTGAGTCGCTGCAGAACATGTCAGATCAGTAGTTGCTGCCCAGCAGCAGCTTGGCAAATAAGCGCCTGTTAATAATAATGGTTGTCCAGGAATGACTGCCGAGATGCATGGCAGGCCCTAATCCAGTCTGCTGCCTTGTTGGAGATGTTGACTCCAGAAACATAACAGTTACTGTTTGGAACCAGAAAGGTTGTCATGGAGATGGAAATCTTCCTGGTACCATAAAACCCCACTTGTCATCAGGCCGAAGTCCCTTATTTGCACAGGTGGTTCTGCTAGCTGAGAAGGGCCGAGCAAAAACAAATCTCTTCTTCCTGAATGGAGCCTTTATGTGTCCAAGAAAATATGATTCCTTTCCTAAGCCGTTCAATTAACGACCCATAATCAACTAATGAAATCACATGTAAATTTCATGTGAGTGCCTTTGCCACATGCACCACACGGTTGCTAACAAACCCTGTGTTCTGTACTATCAGTGCCTCTTTTTTTCCATAGAGCAGTAGTTCTCAACCTGTGGGTCGTGACCCCTTTAGGGGTCGAATGGCCTTTTCACAGGGGTCATCTAAGACCATCAGAAAATACAGATCATTACATTACAATTGGTGACAGTAGCAAAATTAGTTATGAAGCAGCAACGAAAATAATTTTATGGGTGAGGGAGTCACCACAGCATGAGGAAATGTATTAAAGGGTCATAGCATTAGGAAGGTTGAGAACATTGTTATAGAGGGTCAGATGGAAGTGTGGTGAGGAGAAAAATGATGCACCCATGAGACATAGACACACATAGACAACCAGCAGTGAGATGCTCAGTTTCCATGTATGAAAAAGGCAAAGGCATGAAAAGCTGCCTGAAACCAGCCTTCTGCATCCTCACCTCTGTGCCGGAAAAGAAGTCACATGGTTGGGATTTCTACCTCCCTGGGTTATGTCTCAGAGGCAGAGGCTGTGTACACAATACAAAAGCACATCTGTTCATGTTCTCTCCCAGCTCCCCCCGCTTATGTGTTGGAGTGCAGAACCCGGTCTTTGGATAAAGTTGAGATAAAAGCCCTAATTGTAGGGTTTTCACTTCAATCTGAGATGCTTTTCTGTCCCAAAGAAGTTCAGAGCTTTTACCAAGTTTCTCAAGACGTGTCAGTAGTGGTCCAAGACAGCTGACTTCAGACACAATAAACTCTGTGTTGTATTTTTGGAAATGTGCTTGTATTCTGTCATTTAACACTTTGCAAAGTGGGGGCACAAAATCTGAGGTGATTTTCTCTATTATAATAATAATAATGAACTACCACACTAAGCAAAAAAAAGTGGGGGGGTTTTATTGTTCACCAGCTGAGACTGCATGGATGTCAATAGGAATGCTTTGAATAAAGCATTATAGATAAAGGATTGATTTAAAATGAAGAGACCTTGATTCTTTGGAAACCTGTTATTTAAAGAATAAAATCATTCTTCCTTAAGGTTTTAGAAATAAAGAATTATGTGTGTGTAATGCTAGACTTTGGTTATGTTTTCTCACATGGCTAGCACCCTCCCACCAAACTTACGAGTTTTTTGGGGATGCTTCGATTAAACACAGGACCACTTACGTGTTTGCTTGTAAAGATGACACCAAATAGAAAAAAAAAATCTAAAAGGTGCCATTAAATCAAGTCTAGATTTTGCTTATAAAGGACACCTAAGTGTTTAAGAGCAGTTGGTTTCTTTTGGAATTCTTTGGTGAGCAGTGTTTTTCATGGTGATTGTTAGTAATTGATAGCTAAACTTTAAAACTCAGAAAAGCATGCAGATAAAATTGCTCTGTTTAAAACAATGAAACTACCAACTGTTCGTGTAACATTTTTTGACTGAAGAGGTATAGTTATCTACCTAGTCCTAGAAATGAAGAAAAGCAGCCTCGCTTCTCAACCTGTCCATTTGTCTGTGTGCAGAATCCCTTCTTCCTCCTGTTTTCCTGAGTTGAAATCCACATCCTCTGAGATCAAAAACATTGGCACAGTTGTACCAGAAGGTGGCGCTGCGATACCATATGTTTTCACAATTCCTTTCCCGTGAAGTGGGCTATAAGGCAATGTGGATCTTGAAGGATTCCTGGCCTGAGAGGCTGATTATGGCCCTTGACCAAGCTGCCTGTTCTGTGGTCATGCAGCTAAAGTGTGTCATTTCTGGCCCTTCCCTGATTTCCTGACACAAAGACCAGGACATAAAACATATCACTTAGGAACTCTGCCTGATCTTTCAGAAAGTTCTGGAGCTGGAGAGATAGCTCAGCAGGTAAGAGTGCTTGTCACACAAGCATCGGGACATGATTCAACCTGGAGGTGGGGGGGGGTGAATATGCTTGCCTGTAACTCCAGAATTATGACAGAATGATGGCTGGGACTTGCTGACAGCCAGGCCAGCACCAGCAACACTCTGCCTCAAAAGAGTGTTAAAGCATGGCACCCCATAGCCTCCTCTAGCCTAGCCTAGCCGCGCGCGCGCGCACGCACACACACACACACACACACACACACACACACACACACACACACAC
>CABHPH010161974.1:0-10944 GCA_902168325.1 Peromyscus nudipes | reverse complement strand
CACACACACACACACACACACACACACACACACACACACACACACACGAAGGAGAAAGACAGAAACAGAGATAGAGACGGACAGAGGGACAGAGGGAGAGATTCACAGCCAAACTTCAGGAAGATGAGTTTTAAGTCGAAGTAATGAATATTGAAGGAAATTTCAGTTGTTTCTAGCTTTAATTTACAGAGAACAAAGTGTCACTGGACAGGCCCCTGAGATAATCCCCTCCCTAAGTGAAGCTATATATTTAGACACCAAAGGACATCATTATGGAGCCTTCTTTTACTATGAAAACGTGTCATTCTGGCGCAGCCACACTGTAATTTTGACTGGAATCATAATGATTACCTCAGAGGAAGGTTTTACACGTGATTTGCGGCCACAAGGATCTTCATCGTTGGTCCTCTGTGCACCAGCTAACTCAGGGCTCTTGTGCCTGAGTGCTGCATCTTCTCTTATTGCTTGCCATGGTCTGTGTCTCTTCTAAATAACACAGCTCTAAGGAAAATGCCTCAGGTAGTCTGCCTGCCGGAGACAGCTGAAGGGGCATCATCGTCGGGTGGCAGGTGGTAACATTAAGACAGCAGTTATCACAAACCATATTCATACCAAAGGGGGAGACAGAGGGCCAAATTTATTATAGCGTTCTTTCTGATCCGTGGTAGAGTTTTGTTTTGATTTGTTGTTGTTGTTGTTGTTGTTGTTGTTGTTGTTATAGCACTGGGAATCTCACCCATGTTCTTGCGCATGCTTGGCAAGCACTCCGCCACTGAGCTATTCCCCTTGAGAGCACAGTATCATATCCACCTCACTTTCTGATATTGTTCATGCTTTTTACATTGTAGGCACATATGTGTATTGAGTAAGTCTTAGATTAGAAAAGGAAAAGGCTGAAAATTCAGAGAGGGAGTGGAGTACATTTGTCCCTTCCTGTCTACAGGTTCTGCGTTGATGGATTCAGCCAACCTACAGTTTGAAAGTGTTCACACGCACACACAATACACACTAGTTGAATCTATATTGCTAATATACTGACGTGTGTCTTGGCATTATTCCTTCAACGTTGCAACTATTGACATAATATTTATATTTTTATAAAGCACGTAAAGTATCCAGGAAATGTTTTAAAGTGCACTGTAAGATGCACATAGGTTACATTCAAATACTGTACAATTTTGTATAAAGGACTTGAACATCTCTGCACTTGGTGTCCATCAGAGTTCCTGGAACCTCTAAAGATCCCAACTAGATACAGTAACCAAGGAGAGTAATGTAGCAGCCACCACAGAGATGTTAGGAAAGTTGGAGGCAAGATAATGTGCCCTGGTCAGGGAAAAGCTTCTCCAGGACCTTTGTACATGCAACGAGAATGGGTTTATACAAAGTAGATGGGCTCCGGAGTGGAGGGTATCACATTGAAGCTTATGTGTGTCCCACTGGACAGGATAAAGAACTTGAGCGGATGCCCACCAGCTCAGGCAGAGTTGGCATGGTTTCCACTGGAAATGGATATCCAGTGCAGAAGTTGGTTGTGTTATTAATAGCCCCACGGCAAACCAAGGCAGCTGTAGTTGGGTGTTTATATTTTATAGCTCTAATTAGGTTCATGGAAACATAGCCAAATCTTAGCAGGAGCTTATAACGATAACTTGTCCTTGGAGTTTGGAAGAGTTTAGATATGTCTGGATTGTCTAGCTGGACTTTGGTAAGGAAAAAGAAGAAGAGAAAGTGGCTTACCAGAAGAATCTATAGTCCCCGGCTTGATTTTGAGAACTAAAAGGTATGTCATAAGAAGCCAGATTTGCTTTGATAAGTCAAGATCTGCTTAGAATAAACAAGAAAAAAATATGCTCCAGTTCAGAATTGGCAGGATCATCACTGAGTCAGTTCACACAGACAACAGTGGTGGCTGAGACTTTAAGAAGAAGAAATGAACGCTTTAGAAGAGGGAGTTCAGAGAAAGAGGTTTCTTTAGAAGGCTTGGACAAATGTGGAAATTACCTGTGAAGTATTTGTAGGTGGTTTAAGAGGGTTGACCTGGGTAGAAGTTGCAACTGGAAGGTGGCCAAGCTAGAAAGATGTCCCGTGAAAGAACCAGGATTTTGCTCTTCATCCAGTCTGCAACAAGGAGCCACTCTGTTGGCCACAGCAAGATGGGGCTGTGTTTTAAGGCCTGAGCTGCGCTTCAAGGCCAGGGCTGTGTGTGTCAGTGCCAGGGCTGTGTTTTAAGGGGGTTACTCGGGTCAGGGCACTGGCATATCCCGAAACCTTCATGGTTAATTCAACAATTAACTTCGGAGCCCAGAGTGGAGCATGGCACATCTCAGGAGGAAAGGCGGTAGGAAGTGATAATCAGAAGGAAGCATGAAAGGCCAAGTTCAATCTTAATAACAGCCGTGATTGTTTTTTAAGATAAGAGCTTCCCCTGATGTCCTTGTGACCCCCTTTCCTTTGATGATTGGGTTTTCCAAGTAATAACAGAAAGCTCTTGTTCTGGATGACAGCCACGGCAGCAGGGTCGGCTGTCAGTCATTATGCTTTCTGGATAGCCCGCCCTGGTCTAAGCACAGAGTGTGTGTGTATTAACATCCATCACAACCACACAAGGCAGAGAATGCCATTTAAAGCCCAGGAAATGGCTTCACGGGGAGATGTGGTAACTTTCCAGGTAGACACAGCCAGTGAGTGATAGGACCTTACTCCAGCTCCGGGCTTTGAACATTTTAAAAGAATCTATTTGGGTGTCACATCAGTTTCTTACCATCTAGGGAATGACTGAGATAATTTTAGAATAAGGATCTTTCTGGAAAATCAGCAACTTGTACAGTTTTTGTACTGAGAGAACTCACCTCGGAGGTTTGTGCTAAGGGTGATAGGCGTTCTGGAATATTTCTGATGATGAGTTGGTATTAAGACTCGCAGGGAGACGAATAACCACAGATCAGAGCTGAGTAGCCATGGTTCATCCTCTATGTGTGAAAACAGTAGCTGGTGGCCATGTGAGTTCCCAGTATCATCAAGAACCAGACTGAGTATTGAAGACCCGAGACTAGGCCATGGGTAATCCTTCATCACACTGTGGAGAGCTAAAACCCAAGTCAGTGAGGCCAAGATTAGTTGGTCTTATTCTGTGATGTATCTTTGTACCCACACTGAGAACAGTGGCTGATGTTTGTTGAATGAAGGCCAGGAGGAGCCATGTTGTTGGCCAGTTGCTAAGGGATCCCAGGCCCTCAGCTCCAGTCCCACTAAGCCTAAGAACAGGGCCTGTGGTCACTGACCTCCTTCATGTGGTGTCCCTGGCCCTGGGAATCCCCTAGTTTCATCTCGTAAAGTTAACAGTGTGGCTTCTGCTCACACTGAGATGTTCCTCTCCAGTTTTACCTCAGAAAACAGCAGCAAGGCGACACAGTGACTCATACAACTGCTGTTGAGCCCTACCTGTAGGTGTTGAAAAGGAAGATCATCAGTGAGTTGCTTGGCGCCAAAGATGGAGTTAGATTATAGTGAAAATTAATAACACATATTCTCTGTTTCAGATGAGCCAGTTGGGCGAGCTTACATTTGCCGTTCTGTTTTGGAGATGCCTGAGTTGTGTGTGTTCATTCTGGAGTGAAAGCAGCATTGGCAGTTTGTAGTTGTTTGGGGTTGATGAGAGACAGTGGGAGTTTGGGTGCCACCATAATGCCTGTTCTCACGAGAGTGACTGATAAACATCCCTCCTTGTGTGGAGGGAGGCTCTTTTCTGGGTTCTTGGGATATGCATGGGGCTCCTCCTGGAAGGACCTTAAACACTGGTGTGAGAGGACCAGGGAAGAGAGTTGGATGTAGCAGGCCTTGACCACTGGCGATGAGCCTCAGTGACTCACCACATGTGGGAACTTGCCTGAAACGTGATTTCTGTGTCAGTGTGCAACAGAGGTAGACTGCCTCGATCTGGGTGCTCTTCCTTTCCCTGAGGTAAGCTTCAGAAATGGAAGATCGTCATGAGAGGAGGGGATGAGGACCTCCACAGGCTCAGGTGTCAGCTAAGCTGGTTTCTCCCCATATTCAGGCCATCACACCAAAATTCCTTTTCCCTTGTGGAAGAATGAAGAAAAAAAGTTCTTTATAGTGTGCGTGCGTGTGTGTGTGTGTGTGTGTGTGTGTGTGTGTGTGTGTGTGTGTATGTTTGGGTTGTTGTTGTTTATTTGTTTTAGCCAGAGGTTCATATGTCCCGGGCTGGACTCAGCCTTGTTATACAGCTTAGGCTGGCCTAAAACTCCTGATTTTTCTCCTTCAGACTTCCAAGTGCTGACAGATGTGAGCCACCGTGATGGGCAGGGATGTTGTGGGTGTGGCTCCACACTGCACTCAGCAATGTGTGAGACAATTAGCAGTGTCCACTCTAGGAGTTTGCTGGCCTTCTTACGTTCGTAAAGATATTCACAGATTCCTCCATGGGATCATCTCTATAAAATTACGGTATACTTGAAAAAGATTAGCAAAAAGTTAAAAATGTTTTAGGATAAGTGATGGGTACATGGGGTTTTGTTGTTTTATTCACTACTTTGTATGTTGAAATTTTCTATAATTTTATTATTTATTTGTTTGTTTATTATTTGTGAGTGCTGGGGATTGAACCCAGCATACCTCACATGCTCAGCGTGGGCTTGACCATTGAGCTACACTTTCAACCACCCAAATAATTTAATAAATATAGTATCAATAATCACCATTAAACTGTGTGCGTACCGTGGCTTATGGGATGGGTAGGCGTGGTGTATGCACGTGTGTGTGCAGATGCACTCGCCCAGTGAGCACATGGAGGCCAGAGGTTGTTATTGACTATCTTGCTTCCCCTCTGTTTTTTGAGAGAGGGTCTCCCACGGAACCCAGAGTCTGCCATTTCTCCTGGACTGGCTGACCAGCCATGCCCTGGGATGTTTGTCTTTGGACCCACAGCAGTGGGGTCACAGTCATGCAACCCTGTGCCTAGCTTTCACAGGGTTGCTGGGGATCCAGGCTTGGGTCCTCATATATGTACAGCGAGCACTTTACCTACTGAGCCTTCTTCCCTGTCCCTGTCCTTTCATTTGGGGGCCTTTCATATTTTGTTTTGGGTTTTGCTTTTTTTTTTTTAAGTCAAGGCACATCTATACTTTCAACCATAATGAGGAGCTTGCTTTTCTAAACAAAATACTAGAAGTTACCAAAAAAAAAAAAAAAAGATTTTGATTATGTGACTTAAAGATGAATTTCCCTATTTTCCCTCACTCTTGATAAATATGCCCAGGAAAGGAGAACCAGACCCCACAGAAGCCTTTTGTCCCTGCTTTAACCCAACAATCTGCCTGTCAAATGCACATGTGCCCGAGCTCCGCAAACACTGCTCTTTTCTTTCCTTGGTCCACAAAGCAAATGGAACAAGGAAGCAAATGTCCCTGAATGGCTGTGTTTAAATTAATAATATGCTTTCTTAAAGAAAGCAAAATAAACAAGGCCCAAACCAGCTACTGTGGAGTATTTACCCAATTATTTTTAAGCTTGGAAAATAAGGCCCAGAGTGTCTATTAGTCACGTCGTAACACTGCAGGCATGTCATTTAGTTCATCTGCTGACCGCGTCCATACACTTGGGAATTTGTAAATCCTACCAATTGCCGTCCCCGTTCCTTAATGATTTGGCTGTGCACTATGGTGGCTGCAGGTGCGGTGCAAGAGGGCTGTGTCCCCTGCGGACTTCTTTGAGTATTAGAGCTGGCAATATTCGGCCAGCTATTGATTACATAGTAAAACTTCACTGTTGCATGTTATTTGAGGAGAAGATTGGCTCTTTGGGAAAGCTTTAAGTAAAATCTTTTTTAGACTAATACAGTGTTGGGTTTGCTTACTAGTTTGTATCCTGACTTGTTTACCTCGCCTTTTGACTGACCAGGGAGAGCATTTGCATTCTTTGAGGAGGTCTGAGCATGAGCAGGTGTTGGGTGAAACTAAGGAGTTAGGAATCCTGTTGTGTAACAATGTCTTAGCAGTTATTTATTTATTTATTTATTTATTTTATTCTCCCATACTCAGAGACATGGTGGGAAAGATTTCTTCTCAAAACCAAATGGCCTTTAGTACTTGCCTTAAAATATGCCAAGAAATAAAAAGAAATGGGGTCAAGGTCAGGGGTAGACAAGGCAGGATGACAGAAGAATGAGACGGGCACATGCAGAGCTCATTAAGCCATTCTCTGTAACTTCGTGTGTACTAGAAAATTTCATAATAAAATGTTAGGGGTTTTTTAAAAAGTGAACATAAGGTCAGAATAGCAAGTCCCCCTGTGAAGGCATGTGGAGAAGTTTGGCTGGACCCTTCAGCAGGCACCAGTAGTTCAGAGGACATTCAAATGTTGGCTGGAGAACACAGAAGTTTATTGTCTTCTGTCCTGTATACACCTTCCTTGTGCAATTGTTTATGTTTATTGTGTGTTTTCTATACATAAAAAGTGAAATTTGAGCATGGTGGCTCACATGTATACTCACAGTTACACACACACATATACACACACATACACACACACGCACACACACACATACACACACACATACACACACACTCGCGCACACACACTATAAATACATTTTTAATATAAACCAGTCCATGAGAAGTACTTGACTCATATGTATGAATTTTTATGTGTGCATGTGTGTGCCTGTATTTGTGTATATGTGTGTATATGTGCGTGTGTGTGTGTGCATGTGCTCATGTGCTCTTTAGAAGTTGTCTTTTGCCAGGGGAGTGAGCATAGAACTAAATAAGTAAATGGGACAATCTAAGTATCTTCTAAAATAATGCAGAAGAGAAGACCATGAGTAGATAAAAACTGTGTGGTAAATTAAGCCCCTTAAGCAAACAAAAGAAAGCATTAGATCCTAATCAACATCTCTTTAATATAATAAGTTTAGAACATACACAAAATGTAATAAACATACATTAAATATATTTCAATAGAAACAATCCATGTGAAGCATCCTGAAGCCCTTTTTTTTTGTAAGAGTTTAGACATTTCCTGTAGTGGGTAGCCACTCCAGCTTTGGTCTGGAAGTTCCAATACCCAATGAGGCTTTCGTACTATCACGCCTACAAGGCGGGGCCCAGGGAGGGCCTGAAGACCTGAGATCGGGATGCGCGGCGCTCTCTTGTTTCCTGGACCTGGACGCGAGAGGTAGACTGAGGAAAGTTCTCCAGAGAACACCGCCGGACTGCGCTGCGTCTCTTCCAGAACCCATCATCTATCTATCCCTTCATTTGTGAGTTACGCCTTTAAATAAATCTCCTTTTAACTACGTGGAGTGGCCTTAGTAATTTCAGCAATATCTGGCGCCCAACGTGGGGCCAAGAGTTTCCACCTAAAACCTGAGAAAAAAGATACTAAAACGGAGCTAAAAACAGTTCCTAGTTGTCTCTTTCAAGTTAGTGGCAGCCTGCGTGTTTGAGTCACTACTATGGCGGGTTCCTGGCGTGAGTGCTCGACCTGCAGTATGGCGGGAATGAGGCGTCTGCCAGTGGCACATTAAACTGCGTGGTGGATTTAGCCTTTGCTAGTACAAAACAAAAAGAGAGGTTTCTGGGCTAAACGCTGCTTTGATAGAAGCATAGACCCACGAAGGCTCCCAGAGCTGATGGTAAACGTACCACCACCATATTGGGAAGCTGAGGTGGGCGGAGTCAGCAGCCACAGAACCGTTTCAGTCTTAGAATGCTGCAGTTTAAAGTAACAGGTTCACAATAAGACAGATTCAGATGGAACAAGACTTTAAATGCTTTACAATGTGTGTAAAAATGTATGTAGGCTTCAAAGAGAGATAAAAAGGAATATATACAGTTAAATAAAGAAATAGATAGTTTTAAAAAATGAAGTCTTTAAAGAGACAGTAAAGGTAGTATAAAATATAAGCCACGTAAAGATGGATATCACACAGAAAATCTGCATTGTATTGTCTTTGGGATTCTTAACTGCAGAGAGATATTTGATTATAAAGAAAGCTGAGTTAAACCAATATGTATATTTTAAAGATACCTTGACTTCAAATTTTGGATGTAAGGATATGTTGCTTTGGAAAGGAAGCTCTGCTTTTGTTTCCACAAAAAGCCAGAGGCTATAGATTTATTCCAGATTAAGATACATCAGGTTTGACCAGCCAAGACCCCCTAAAAGGTCTCCGGTGACACCATGGCCCAGATGATCCAACATCCAGAACGGTTTAAAGGCAACTGACTCAGACAATACAGCCTCATGGACTACTCCATAATCCTAAAATTTTCTTTGTGTCCCCATAAGATACAGCTCCCCCCTCCAGCAGGAAGTAGTAAGAGAAGCTACGCCCAAATTCCCAAATTATATGTAATTTTACTATGTTAATGTTAAAATCTTCCTTTTTAAAAAAAAAAGAAAAGGGGAAGTACTGTGGGATGGTCTGTATGTCAAACATGTTAATAAAGCACTGATTGGCCAGTGGTCAGGCAGAAAGAAGTATAGGTGGGACAAGGAGGAGAGAATTCTGGGAAGTGGAAGGCTGAGCGGGGGACACTGCCAGCCGCCGCCATGACAAACAGCATATGAAGATGCTGGTAAGCCACAAGCCATGTGGCAAGGTATAGATTTATAGAAATGGATTAATTTAAGATATAAGGACAATTAACAAGAAACCTGCCACGGCCATACAGTTTGTAAACAATATAAGTCTCTGTGTTTACTTGGTTGGGTCTGAGCAGCTGTGGGACTGGCGGGTGAGAGAGATTTGTCCTGACTGTGGGCCAGGCAGGAAAACTCTAGCTATAATTTCCCTTCATAAATGCTGTATGAGATATTTGAGTTCCTTTATGGCGTTTTGGCTGACAGCAAATGACCTTTCATGAGACAGACATAGATCTTACACCTTCCCGGGAGCAGCAGGGTATAAATTCACCAGGTCTGTTCTGCTTTGAGCTTCAGACAACCAAGGAAAAAGTGTTATTTCAAGGAATGGCTAGATGTGAACATCTGGCCAAAATTACTTTTCTAATGAATGAGGTTAAAGATCTACAGCAACTAACACAGAGATAATGAAGCAGCCTTTGGCCTTTTAGTTCTCTGATTTTAATCTTTGTGGTTTGTAGTAATAAACATAGTGTGAATATAGAGGTGGCCAGTGACAAAAGAATAGGCTGGTCTGAAATGTATGTCACACCCCTAGTCACTGACTTTTGCCATGTAAAGATCCAAGGTATCTTTAGGTTCAGCTAGGTCTAGACAGCCATTGTGCATCTGTGTTTGCAAAAGAAGACCCAAATCTGAATGTTTCTGTTTTAGTATCCTACTTACTTTGTGTTACAAAGATCTTGTCACTGGACACCGATCTCCTTGCATGCCTTAAGTGTGGTGAACTCTGGTGGCTTCAGGATGTGGGGAGCACTTCTTCCCATAAACCACTAAAAGTGACCTCTGACACCTTCATTATCAATCCTGTCGGCTCAGCAACCTCACTGTTTGAATTCAAGCAGCTCTCTTACAGAAGACACCCAGTGCTTCAGTTTAGGTCATGTGCCATTCCTAGAAACCAGTCACTACACCAAAGGTCTGTGACAATCGGATTGGCCAGGCCTCTGGTGATGAGCTACAAGCTCATCATTAAAGTTAATACCAATGGATGGACTCAGCTTCAGCTAAACCACGTGGAGAGAGGGCGAAAGGATAGGTGCCCCGGGAAAATGAAGTGAGGAGCACTGACTCTGGGGCAGACAGAAATGAGAGGTTTTCCAGTTATAGCATAAGGACTTGTCAACAACCTGACTTCCACAGCATGTCACCTTCTCAAGTGTCTGTGTGTTCATGAACGAGTGAACTAACACATCTCCCTGTTCCTCCTCATCTGGTAGAGTGCTAGCTCACCCACACTTAGAACGACTACTTCACCCCACATTACTGTTTAGGGATCACATGCTCCATGTATATAAGGCCGTGAGTGTTATCACTCTCTGCCCAGTTACTTTCTTCAGTGTGGCACCAAGAAATTCTTTTTATAACCATGGCACGCCATCCCCCTTTCATGAAGCTTTCAGAAACAAGGTAGAGTATGGAGAGAGCTCAGCCTTCCCTGGGTCTCAGAATGCTCAGCCTGAACTTCAGAGAGCCTTGTGTTCCCTTGGGAGCCCTCTAGGGCTGGAGAAATGGAAGTCTGGCCACTCTCCTCCCACTCTGTCAGATTTCATTCTGTGTCACGCTTCCCATGAGAAATAAGTCTGCACAGTTTAAGAGGAAAAGAGAGGTGAAAACCTTACAGTTTACCCTGTACATCCTCATCCTTAAGGGCTCTGGAAGACCAGTAGGCTTGTCTGCTCAGGCATCAAAGCATCAGGACCACACCGCGTTCTCCACTGCCTCCCCTCCTAAGTAGTCCTCTCCTCTATCTGCCTCCCTCCAAGTTCCTACAAAGAGGAGGATTTAACTTAAATACCTGTGCAGCCCTGGGACACTGACAGCAGCTCTGTGCGTGCAGGCATTGGATGAAAATCCCTCACCTAGCTTTGGGTAATCTGCCAATTCCATATTTTCCAGGACAGGTGTGGAACCAAAGCCATAAGCTCAAATGCTTCTTAAAATCACAGAGGCCAATCCCAAGTATGAGTGTAGTGGGAAGATTTTTGACAACATGAGGAAGGAACATAAGCCTGGACTCACAGTCAGCTGCTGTAGTGATGAGCAGACAGCCATTGTGCATCAGTGTTCGCAAAAGAAGACCAAAATCTGAATGTTTCTGTTTCAGTATCCTACTTATTTTGTATTACAAAGAAACTTAGAAATTCTACAAGTCCCTTGGAACTGGTAGATAGGGTGGGCGGCTGGTAAAAGCCAGGAGAGGACTTGACTCTTGGGGTAGAAATGGAATATTCACCCCAGTTCTCAGAATCAGCATGCTGGCTTTTTTTTTTTTTT
>CABHPH010161973.1:0-46758 GCA_902168325.1 Peromyscus nudipes | reverse complement strand
TGAGGCAGTCCAGCCTGCTGGTTGGGGACAAAGCATACAAGGCCTTTGTTTTAAGCCGTCAGGTGTTAGGTCTTAAACCTGGGACAAAGGGCTGGGATGTCTATTAACATATCAAAATGGACTCAGGCCTCCAGGTTCTCCCAGTATCTCCCTCACCTGCACTTCTTTTGGTTGGCACATCCTGCCCCCTACCCTAAACTTCTCCAGCCCTGGAACCCCAGCTCCTCTGGCCCCGATATAACTCAGCCATTTTGGCTACACCAGTCTCTTGGCCCAGGCCGCCCTTCTTGATCGGCAGCTCCTCTCTTGCTCTCTCTCCCCATTTCTCCTTACATGGCCCAGATCAGTCTGGCCGTGTTCACTGTGGACTCTCGCAGATGTCTGTCTCTGCCCCTTTCTGTATTCCCCCTCACATCTACAATAACTTTCTCCTCCATTATACCATACCATGGTGTCCACGGTCATGTCCTTTTTATTGCTTTTTTTTTCATTCGACAAGCTTTTGTCTCAAGTCAGGAAGGTGAGGAAGAAGCTGGCCATCTTGGAAGTTTGCCACCTTTATTTAGCCTCTCACTGAAGGGTAGAAAGGGCTAGGCTCTTCTTACTTGACATGCCAGATCTCCTGACATCTTCAGCCCACAGGGCTCCTTGATTTCCTCTGGATGAAGCAGCTGTGGCTCCTGCTAAAGATACACCTGGGTAGATGGAAGTTCCTTTCTGTGCTGAGCCTTCTAGATAAGGGGGACGCCAGGGCTCTTGGTCCTCTTCTAAGTCCTTGGCAAAATCTTTATGAGCCTTTTCTTGAGCATTTTGCCCATTTAGGCCCAGATTGAAAGAACATTTTACAGATCTGTTCCCAGAGGGATACTCGCTTTGCATCTGTAAAATTGCAGGGAAATGAGGGCTGATTGGTCCTATGCTGAAACCTAACAAAGCCTAGGTTTGTCTTCAATCATAAAACAGGATTTTGTGCCATCTTTAGAATGGTTTAAATCATCGTCCTTCCTTGACAAGGTGTTGGTCTGGAAGGCGAGTTAAGGAGTTGGACTGAGATTGGTGTGCTAGTCCCCAGAGTCGCAGGCTTGCTCTTTCCTGGCCTGTTAAAAGAGAGCTTAGCCAGTGTCCTCGAGTGCTGGCAGGGGAGGTTGTGATGTCTTCCTTCCTTTCCTGGTTCCCTTGTGTGTTTGTGGGAAATCTGTAGACTTTCCAAATGAGTGTGCTATATTTGATGTAGTATTTAATTTGTGCTAGGAAATGCCTGTGGCTTTAAAAACATATTTTGGCTAAAATGCCTTGTAATTGGCATTTATGCCCCCAAGTGATTTTATGAACTTTTAGGAATAGGTAAACACATGAAAATAAAAATAAAAAGTAGTACTGTGCTTCCTAAGGGCAAATATGCTGCCGTGTGGCTTTTTCTGTTTTGGAGCTGACCCCAGTGGCTTCATGGTTTGTTTACACAGCATCTGTGATAGATGGGCAGTATACTAATAGTCATTCCTATCTTGTCATGGGAGCATGCTGGTTTCCCTGGCTCACTGGGGACATATTTAAGTAAAGAGGCTTGCTGACAGCTGAAGAGCCTCAGAACTCAGGGAGCGTACGCTGTCTGATGTTCTTTACTCGACTCACTGACAGCACCTAACCCTCCCCGAAGTTAAGTGCTATCCCATTTTGCTTTGGAAGACAGTGACACACTAAACTTGCACCATATTAAATAGCCGGGACTGGAGGGCTGGAGATAAAGTGTCCCCAGAAGCCTGCGCATTTGTCGCTAAATCAATAGCTCTGCTTCTGTAAAATTAATCGGCATTTATCACATGATGCAAGGGGAGGGAATTAGCAAGCTTTCGAACACACGTTCTGTGCCAAATAACGCGCGGATTTGCAATTGTTTCAGCTTCCTGAGGACTCTGGGAGGAAGGGGTCTATGCTGGTATGTGGCAGTGTGTGACAGGGAGGACTTTGTTATCCCCGTATATGTTACAGCGGATTGAGGATTAGAACTGAAGAGTGAGCACTCTTGCAGGGTTTGTCAAGCTCTCCTGAGTGTGTTAGAGAAGTGGTACCACAGATGACTTTAGTGCTAGTGCATTTAGTCTCTTCGTGAATTTGTAAAATTCCCATCTACACAGCTTCTTGCTGTTCCAGATGGGACAGTGTGGTAGTTTGAATGGGATCGACCCCCGTAAGCTCATAGGGAATGGCACTGTTGGGAAGTGTGGCTTTGTTGGAGTAGGTATAGCCTTGGTGGAGGAAGGGTATCACTGTGAAGGTGGACTTTGAAGTCTCATATATGCTCAAGCCTTGCCCAGTATCTCAGTTCACTTTCTGTTGCCTGCTGATCAAGATGTAGGGCTCTCAGCTCCAACACCATGACACATCACGGTGATAATGGACCAAACCTCTGAAAATGTAAGCCACCCCAATTAAATATTTTTTCCTATATAAGAGTTGCTGGGGTTATGGTGTCTCTTCACAGCAATAGAAACCCTAGGACAGACAGTCTCATACATTATCTGAAAGGGTGGTGACTGTCTACCAGAGGACAGGAGAAGACCCTTCCTTCCTCCTTTTCTACATATTTGCCTAGTGGCTAACAGGCAAATGCAGTCATCCCTCAGTGTCAAGGGATTGGTTCCAGGAGCTCCTCGGATAACAAATGCCTTGAATGCTCAAGTGCCTGCCTAGATATGGTGCAGAATTTGCATGTAACCTATGCATACCCTCTGGGACTCTTTAAATCATCTCTACATGACTTGTAAAACCTAATGCAATGCAAATACTATGTAAATAGTTGTTGCACTGTATAATTTAGAGAGAAATGATAGGAAAAAATTTTTAAGTTCAACATAGTCACAGTCTTTACCTCAAATATTATGATCAGCAGTTGGTTGAGTAAATGGAAGTGGAGCCTATGGATAAAGAAGCTGCTTTACTGGGCTTCCCCCTGCCTGGGCTGGATGGGCATTAGGTGTTACGTGGAGGAGGAACCTGTGTTGGTGCACAGTGACTTTGCATAGGCCTCTTGAATCTGAGTTGGGGCTCTGATGGTTTTCCCACAGGAGCTCTTGACCTGGAAGCATTTGCATAGGATTCAGATTGATAGACAAGAAAATCACAGCCCTTTGGGGGAATTCCCTCACCCTAACAGTTTGAGTTAACAGAGTGAGTTAAATACAGGACATGATACCAGCCCTCATTGTCAGTTGCAGACAGACTCTGGAGAGGCTACCAAAGCAGGAATCAGCACTTGGAACACTAACTAGGTCTAAGGCATGTCCTGGTTGGGAGAACACACTCAGTTCAATGCTGAAGATCTTTGTTCAGCTAAGACATAGGATTGGGTATCCTGACTAGAGGTGGCCATTACAGGCCTTCAGGTGAGCATTTGGCTTCTGTTGGTGAGTACACTTCATAATATATTTTAGAACAGTTCCTTATCCTTCGAGCCTATGGTGTTTTAGGAGCAAGTCCTCCTGTGCTCGTTAGGGTTGAGGCTGAGACCTCACAGATGAGTGCACACCTGTTCATCAGGTCTAGCAGAGACTCAGTCTAGAGGTACAAGTGTCTGCACATAGTGACATTTTGACCAATGACAGTGCATATGTATCAGTGACCCTGTAAGATATTAATGGTGCTGAAAAATTCCTGTTGTCCAGTGACACTGTAGTCCAGGTCACAGTGCCATGAAATAGCCATGTGCTTTTGATGTTGCTGTTAACACACCACTGCGCTGACAATTGTATCAAAGTACTTTAGTAATAAACTATGTTCTTGGTTCAAGTATTTACTATAGAATATTTTATTTTATCGTGTGCACGCATGAGCATATATGCACGCACCTGTGCAGGAACCCATAGAGGTCAGAAAGAGGACATTGGATTCCCTGGAACAGGAGTTTCAGGTGGTTTTGAGCCACCATGTGGGTGTTGGGAACCAAACCCAGGTTCTCTGAAAGAGCAGCCGGCACCCTTACCCACTGAACCACCTTTCTAGTCCCTCCTATACTGTGCTTTCAGTCATCATTTTAGAGTGTATTCATAGTATGTACCTTACTTACGGAGTCTATCAATCACCCCAAGAGGCCTCATGGAACCTATACCATATGTATTTGTCCAGGATACTCTACAAACACCAGCTCATCTCATGACACATCTTAGAATGGATCCGGCATATAGTGACAAGTGGGTATCAAAGTGCACTGACCATGGTCGTCCTTCTTCCACTTTCTAAGAAGGATTAGTGGGCGTTGTGGTTGGACCACTAATGTCTCTCCAGTGTGGTCTCTCACATGTGGTGAAGACTTGGGTCTACTGATGAGGCTGATTAGGAATGGTGGAAACTTTAGGAAGTGAAGCCTAGTTAGAGTAACTCGGTCATTGTGGGTGTGCCCTTGAAGAATGCATTGGGATCTTCCTTCCCATTCCCCGCCACACCTATCATTGCTAGCCCTATGATGTGAGCTGCTTTACTCTGACATGGGATCCCTACCATGCTGTTTGCCTTTGCCATGGACCCAACTTGATGGGAGCCAAATAACCAGGGACTGAAGTCCCGACTTAATTAAATCCTTCCTCCTTTAAGTTGATTATCTCATATATTTTTCTCAGTGGTAGAAGGCTGATTGACACAATGGGTGACAGCAAGGTAGACAGAGCCCGCTGTGACAGGAATAGCAGTACATACTGTCCTCTGACCCCTCACCCTTCTCTGGAGGAGACATGGGTGTCCCGGTTTCTTTACTGCTCACTAAAAGGTTCTTTGTTGTTTCAAGTATCCAGGAAATGCTTGCTGAGAGGTAAACACAGGAGAATCTAGCAGAGCAGTGTATAAACAGAGTCAGTGAACCAGTCCTTCCTTATTCTACACTTCAATTTTCTTATCCCATTTCTGGAGTGAAACAGAGAAGATAGCTTCGGAAGAAAGAGACATAATAATTGGATGTTCACATTTAAATGGCATGTGGACTAAGCTTAAAGTAGAAACTTTAGAGTCTCGAAGGACAGGAAGGAGAATACCAACGTTTGGACTTTCTAGGTGACTGGGGATCTAGCTCAAAAGTCTTTCACTGCATTTTCCATGTTTATACACTAATGAAAAATAACCCTGGGTGTAGAAAAGGGCAGTAAACAATGCCTCTATTGTATTGTAGACACTGTGCTGGTCACTGCAAATCTGAGGTCCTTGAATTCTCCTGACAGTCCTAATGAATGTATACTGTTCGCTGTGCTCATGAGAAAGTTGAGGCTCAGAGGAGATGGTGCTGCACCCAGGGAGGTCACTGGGGATCAGGGCCCATGCTGCTGTGTCACTGTGTGGGTGGGAATGTGCTGAACAGTCTGCTTACTGATGCTGTTAATGGCCATTGCTTTCATGTGTATGTGTGTGTGTTTGTGTGCATAGTATGTAGTGTGTACAGATGTGTAAATGTGGGATTGTTCATGCCATGATACATTTGGAAGTTAAAGGACAATTTATTGGGAGTTGGTAGTTCTTTTTTATCTTGTTTTTCAAGGCAAGGTCTCTAGTGTTTCTATTACTGTGCTGCTGAGCAATCTCCCTGGCCCCGAGCTTTTTAAAATTTTTTAATTTTTTTCCTCCTCGAGACAGGGTTTCTCTGTGTAGCCCTGGCTTTCCTGGGGCTTGCTCTGTAGACTAGGCTGGCCTCAAACTCAGAAATCTGCCTGCCTCTGGCTCCCAAGTGCTGAGATTAAAGGTGTTCTCTACAACCTCCTGGGGTACCTGATCCCAAGTTTGGTTTGTTTGTTTGTTTGTTTGTTTATTTATTTGGTTTTTTGAGATAGAGTCTCTCCATGTAGCCCTGGCTATGCTGGAATTCACTCTGTAGACCAGACTTGCCTCAAACTCAGAGATCTGCCTGCCTCTGCCTCCCCAGTGCTGGGTTTAAAGGCGTGTGCCACCACCGCCTGGCCCAAGTTTTTAACTTTCGAAAATTACAAAATTACACTAGGTCCAGGTTAGAAGCCTTCACAGGCATTCTGCAGTTAATGTTCTGCTAAGTCTTCTTTCAAGAGCTTATTGTGGTTTCCAGTGTACTTAGGGAGACCAGGAGTTGACAGGTATTCAAGTCACTTACTGCAGAAGAGATAGTTCTGTCTGTAGCAAGGCCTGCTGTTGACTGTCCTGTGCTACATTACCGTGAAAACACACTGGATTCTCACAAGCGTCAGCAGTGGCAAGCTATAGCTAAGGATGACACAGAGAGGCAAGGGAAAGAACAGGGCTTCAAAGGATGAAATACGTGCAAGGAAAAGTCTGAAATTATTCAAGAAATATTGATGATGCTCTGGTATTTTCTCTGTGTAGATCCAATAGAGTCTGTGAAAAGCTGCACGATTGTTTTTATTCACTGTAGCATTGCACAGATTTGGAACGTCCTCATTCTCAGTCTCAGACTTGAGTATTTGGTAATTGGGTGTATGAAGAGAAGTGATTTAAAATAGGAAATAGAGGGGGGGGGGTGGTGGCCCACACCTTTAACGCCAGCACTGGGGAGGTAGAGGCAGGCAGATCTCTATGAGTTCAATGCCAGCCTGGTCTACCAAGTGAGTTCCAGGATAGCCAGAACTACACAGAGAAACTCTGTCTTGAGAAAACCAAAACCAAAACCAAACCAAACCAAACCAAACCCAACCAACAAACCAAACAAACAAACAAAAAAACCCAGAGGCTCTTGCTTTCCATGAACTAAATCACATATACATTATGTTCAGCTATAAGTACCTATGGATTCCCACCAAATGTGAGATTTCCACTTCCCAACAAGTAATCATAATGAAAATACATACAGTCTCCACGGTTAGCTTTTTAACACCCTAGGGTGTTGGCAGGTGTTTTCAAGGATCTTGTGAAATCATGCAAAGTTGAATGTAATTTACTTTGCTTAAGAGCAAAGATATGAGGTATATATTGTAAAATCAAACAAAATTAGTAGGCTGCTCCAACTCCAGTGCTACTGGACTTATTAGGGAACTACAAGTCGATGGCCGCGGGGGAGGTGTGACAGGCTCAACACGTCTCCCAGCACTCTCCCTTTTTACAGTACTATGAGAAAGCTTCCAGCTCTGCCCACAGTACTTACTACACAGTGACACACTGGAGACACAAATGTAATGAAATCATAAGCTGAAACCTAGCACGCCATGATGCCCATCCAGAGCTCAGACTTGTCCTTGAGGTCTTCTGGTCATCAGGATGAGATGCTGGTCCTGTGTTCGAGAGATTAGGAGGTTGCTTTTATATCTGGTTAAGTGTTAAGTTAGTCACACTTACTCCTCTCAGTATAATCAAAGGCTCCCCACACTGTGGACTTGATTCAGAAGCCCCTGTGGGCCATCCGATGTCCCCCTTCTTCTGCTCCTTACTCCCCGGTAGAAGCCTGTGGGTCCTGCATTTCCACAGAACCTGCCCCTGTTTCTGCTCTCCTGCCCCAGATTAACCCTGTCGGCCTTTGATCTGGAAGACATCCATTCTGATGTCTGCTCATGTACAAACTTGTGCACCTTGATTTCCTTTTGTTTCCTGTTAATCTCTTCTGCCAGATTCCTCAGACTATTTACAAACATGTCCTATGGCCTGGCCATTTTGCTTCCAACCCTTCGGTGGTTCCCATGGCTATTGGATGAGGCACACCTTTGTGTATAGTTAGACCTACCTTTCTATTTATGTCTACGTTCAGGTTCCTGTGTGTGTCAAAAAGAATTGGACTCTTCCTTGTGCTGGACTGCTTTTCATTTAAGCTGTCCTGGGCCAAGCATCCTTTTTCAATGCTGTCCCACAGTAATTTAGGTATAGTATTTCTTTAACATACCATGCTTTGCTTTGGAGCACCTAGCTCTACAGTGTACACTGGTGTCACTGTGCCTGAGGGAGAGGCTTTCCACACCTGTCTGTGGTATGGATAAATGAATGAGAAGGGAGAATTACTGTCCTCTGTTTCCTCCTGAAAACGTATCCTGTCCGTTCTTCCCTTCCCACCGCTTTATCCCATCTCTGGTAACAGTTCCAGGGCAGAGTACAGAGCTGCACCATACAAGGCAGAGGAGATGCAGACAGATATAGCCCAGACCCTCTTTGTTCTGCCCACTCCTGGCCACTCTGCTTGGGCTTTCAGGAATCTGGTTCTAGCAAAGCTGGAGAACAAGTGAACAGTGTCGACAATGGAGTAAATCAAAACCAGGCACCACGTGAGGACAAGCAAGGAGACATTTGCCTCTTCACTTTTCTGTGTCTTCCTTCCCAAAATGCACAATCTGAATCCAAGCAGAGGAAACATCCAACAAACCCAACTTGAGAGGCGTTATGCAAAATAACCAGCCTGCAATCTTCACAAGTGTCAAGTTCAGAAAAACCAAAGGAAGGCAGAGAGAAGTGTTTCGGCATGAATGAAGCTTGAGCAGTGAAAAGCACTAGATGAATCTAAGCTGCATCCTTTTGTTATCAGGTACAGTTGCAGGCTTTGGGTGGAATTTGAATGGAGGCTGAGGAGCAAATGGAACGTGCAGTATTGTCTCTTTTCCGATTTGATGGCCATGTTGTGCTTATAATGGAATGAGCATTAATGTGCTTGTGGCTGATGAGGCATCTGGTTGGCAGATTATTCTTATATGTTCCAAGATGAATGATGGCTCTTTGTACTGTAGTTGTGCTTTTATTTATTTATTTATTTATTTATTTATTTATTTATTTATTTATTTATTTATCTGTCTATCTATCTATCTATCTATCTATCTATCTATCTATCTACTTACTTTAAATTTGAGATTGCTACAAAGAATTTGAAAGAAAGAAATTAATTGACCACTGTGTACTGTTCCCACGGTGGGATGTCCTGCATTTATGTTGACGGAATGTGTGCAGCTGGGGCTTGGGTAGACCTTGGGATGAATTACAGGTGAGTGTGCTGTGGCCAAGAGGAAACCCTCATCCTGTGTCAGTAACCTTTACTACCTGCTGCTCCAGAACATGGCAACTCTCATGTCCGGTGCAATTAGCATGCTTCCTGGAACTGGGGAACAAGATACAGATTGATGGCTCATGGTGCCAATAGGCAAATTACCAATCTGTAGGCAACCTTCAAGGGAAGCTGAGTGGGAGCCTGGAGAGTGCTGGGTAAACAGGAGCTGACCATGATGACCAGGAACCAACAGGCATACAGCCTTGGCAGCTGGAGTCCCCCATCTGATAGGCCTCATGCTTGCCTATGTCATGTGAAGACAGGCATAAATCAGGAAGTGCTGGACTTCACCCTATCTGGGAGAGAGCTGTGGTAGCCTAATAGGCTCCCATTTTGTCTGCTTTAACTCATGGCCACCTCTCTTTCTTTTGATCAATGTGCTCTATCTTTAGGTTAGGCCATAGACTCAGGCAGCAGAATTTGTTAACAGATTCTGTTTGTTAGTTTAATGCGGTGGCACAATGTTATTCGTTAAGCAATGCTGTTACTGTGTGAGAAAAGCCACAAGGCACCACAAAACCCACTATCAGAGTTTATTAGGAAAGAGGGACAGAAGAGAATGTGCTTAGGCCTATGGAAGACATGTGCAGGGAGAGAGGGAGGGGGGAGAAGAAGTGGGGGAGGAGTCTGTGACCCACTTTATTATGGATTTCCCTGCACATGTGCATATGGACTTATGGAGCTACGCCGTGCATGCGCATAGATTACGTGATCACGTTGAGCGCTAATTATGCAGCTCACGGATTACCTAGGACATAAAGCCCTGGAATGACTAATCGTTTTTTTTTTTTTTTTTTTTTGTTTTGTTTTGTTTTGTTTTTTTGACAGCGCATGTGAGGTCATGTAGCTGGAGGAATGGCCAGGAATTCTAACACTGTTGGCTGACTGTAGAGCCCATGTCTCTCAAATGTTGTGTTGGAGAGTTTTATATCAACTTGACATAAGCTGGACTTAATCTGAGAGGGGGGACATCAATTAAGAAAATACCTCCATAAGATCTGGCTGCAGGCACGCCTGTAGTGCATGTTCTTAATTAATGATTGATGTGGGAGGGCCTAGCCCAATGTTGGTGGTGCCCTTCCTGGGCTGGTGGTCCTGGGTTTTATTAGAAAGCAGGCTGAGCACACCAGGAGGAGCAAGACAGTAAGCAGCACTCCTCCATGGTCTCTGCATCAGGTCCTGGTGCCAGGTTCCTGCCTTGTTTGAGTTCCTGTCTTGACTTCGTTTGATGATGAACAGTGATGTGGAAGTGTAAGCTGAATTAACCCTTTCCTCCCCGAGTCGCTTTGGTCATGGTGTTTCGTCATAGCAATGGTGACCCTAACCAAGACAAATGTCTTTGCAGGTTTGCTGTTGCGCCCTCATTCCTTCTCAGTTGGTTACATGTTAACTCTCAGAGGCAGCTTATTTCCGGTTCCTTAGAGTTATTCCTTGCCATGTTTCACTACCTTACACCAGTGGAACTTCAGTTAGAGAGAGGTTTGGCTTTGGAGAAGCAACTAATCCTGTTTCTTCCTGTTTATCTTTTGGAACTTTTCAAGTATATAAAAAGAAGGAAAAACTTTTATTTCAAAAATAAAGCTTACTGTATTGAAGTATTTTATTTCCTCTAAAAATCTTTAATTTTCTTGGGTTGCATATGAAAGATTTAATCAAAATAAATGATACCTTTATCGGGAACACTCTGCCTCCCTGGCAACCTGACATTGTCAGTTCCCCATTGCCAAGTTTGTGCTGCTTGATGTTGGTGTGTGCTGACAGTCCTTTCTGCAATTCAGTGCTCTCTCAGCTGAAACTCCCACCCTCCTGCAGCTCACTGGGCCCTTCCCTTGGGATTCCTGTGTTCTTTGAACAGATGGCCATGGCTCCTACTTTAGGCCCCCTGGGTACTGAGCCCTGGAACCTGTGGTCCCTAGGGGCTTTGAGATAAAAGCCTTTTGTTCCCTGAGAGGTGTTCTATGCATGCTTGAGATTTGGAGCCTGATATGGCAAACTGTGACCTGTATGTCAGCCCGCACCTGAGGGCATGGTGTTGCTCTAAGATTAGAGACTAGACAGAAGTATCTGGGTTCTTCTATGAGAGACAAAAGCCACACCCAAGCTGGTGTAATAATAACCTAGTCATTTAGCCATGATTTTTCATAAAATAAACACACACATACAGGCACATATACACAGAGAGACGGCAGGGGTAGGGGGAGGCGGCACAGAGGAGAGTGAGGAAGGGAGAGAGAAGAGGAGACAGACAGACAGACAGGCAGGCCACGCAGACTGGGACTGAGATACTGCTGCTCACTGGTGAAAGATTCTTGCTGACTAGAATTGCATGTTCCTTTTATCCTTTATCACTGTACAGCTTCATACTAATGCCTTTACAAGTAGCTGCTCCTGTGCCTGGCTTGGCCCTTCTGTGCGGTGGACTTTGAGCCCCAAGTTCCAAACTTGAAGCAGAAGTCCATTTTCTCCTCCATTGTTTAGTTGTAGAGGAAGACAGCCTCTCTGGGTCATTACCAGGTCAGCTTGGTGTTGGGGTTTGACCACCTGAGCTCTGAAGGCTGATGCCAATAACCAGTCTGTCCTCTTGTTTTCCGGAGAGGCTCCTGGCCCTTAGCACCCAGGGTTAGAGAACTGACCTAGAGAGTGGGGTGGTAAGCCTTGGCAAGGTTCAAACCTTAGATATTTGCTTTCTGTTTGCAAAGGAAACATGACAGCAAGCTTTGTGTGGACCCTGAAGCAGGTCACTGACATCTGCTGGTCTCTTCTAGAGTCGGTGACTGTGATGAGTCCCAAGCTGTGGACCAGTGAAAAGGATTAGACGTAAAATCACCTGACACAGGCTGGTCAGAGCAGTTGGGGCATGAAGTCACAGATTGTGACTTTCACTTTCCTTTGTATCTAGGCATCTGTGCACGTGAGAATCCGGGCAAAGCAAGATAGGGTGTCATAAGCTATGGATTCCTTGAGGTACCTTCTTCAGCTCTTCCTTTCCTAGTCCCCTTTGCTGGTAGATAGAGTTTTGCTGTCTGCTGCCAGATGAGGGTGTGTGGGCCTGATAAGCCGATCACTTCATGCAAATGGCAAGGAACTGACAGTTCTGTGAGGACATGTTCCTTTTCAGGGGCATCCTCAGCGTAATCAAGTGATCAACTTCTGGCTCCCAGTGACTGCTGTGAAGTGCTGATTTGTGGTTGGACCACCAGTTCCGAGTTCCAGTCACCCTGTGCATCTTTAAAGTCTACATTTTCATGATGAGCATGCCCTGGTGCCGCTTGCTGCTGGGATAGGCTCTGCACAACTAGCCCATCACTGATATTTCTAACCAAATGATCTGCAGAGTGAGAACTCAGAGAATATGTGCTTAATGTGCAGTACTGTGGGAGCTGGAAATGTTCGCGAATTTCTTCTCAATTTTAGGAGATGAGTGGGATGGGAAGGCTATGAAAAACTGGAAGTTGGGTGACACCTGGGAGATGGTTAATAATGATGAAATTTTTTCCAGAGAGTATTTCTACATAACGGAGTTTGCACATGCCTTTGCCTGAGAGTTAATGTGTAATTTTGAAATGCCTGTGCTTAGTGCTTTGTATACTCTTATAGGTGGAGATGGAAACATTTGGTTCTGCTACATTCTGGACAGCCTGCTTCCTCTGGTTGAGGGATCACTAGATTGCCAATTACAAAGACTGGGTATTAGGATCTTGAAACTAGTTTGTCCCTATACTGGAGCCCAAGCTGTCACTTGTGCTTTTTAATGCTCTATAAGATGGCATAATGGGAAGTTTGTCTTGCAACTTGCCAGTTCTTCATGTGGAGACTCTGGTGTGTCGGAGATGTCTCAGCAGTGTAATAGAGTGTGCACGTTTCCAGTAATAACCACTTTGGTTCTGACAGAGGCAAGACGCACATGCCAATCAACACAGCGGAGACAAGCATTCAACCTCTTAAAGTGGACCCTTTTAAAATGTCACGAAGACTACTCGGTGTTTAAAAACCTTCTTTGGAACCTTGGAAGTCTTTTTCTCCATCTATAAAGGGAAGATTTTATGTGACCATTTACTTAATGTGGGCTGGTTTTATTCTGGACTCTTTGAAACTCAGTATGAAGGCTAAAATTCTGCTGTGTGGAGAAGTAACAAAGAATAGCATTGCTGGACTTGGGTTGTGCTAAATTAAAGTGACAAGGTACAGATAACAGGGCACAGTATGGCCACAGATTAGCTCTCTCTAATTTGCTACTGTGGAAAGTAGTGCTTTGGGCTTGCATTGTAATTTCTTTCGTCGAATTAAAGTTTTAAAAAGAAAACATAACTTTTATGAGAAGAGAAAACCTGAAAAAAAAAAAAAGAAAAACCAGTAAGCTTTGTGGTATGGGAGTGGCCTGGTGGTTCCCTGTGCTTCAGGGTTGTTTGGGGAAGTCCTGCCTCAAAAACATGGAAATGGCATGCTGTGATTTTGAGAGCCACATGTCTCAAGCCAGCAGGAGAGTATTTCATGTGCCGCTTGAAGTACCTCCCCCATGGAACTTTGTGGACAGTTGGTAGCAGGGTGCTGTGGGTCTCTTCTTCTGTGCGTGATGTGCCATGTTACAGACCTAGTGTGAACATTCCTGGTGGGTGAGGGAGCGGACAAGAGCAGAGTCACTTTCTCCAAGTTTGTTTCGTTCTAGAGGGGAGCCCGAATTATTGGTGAAGGTCAGTCAGAATGGCATTTGGTTTCCTCAGCCACAGCATGCCCTGCCCCAGATTATAACACTGCATTCCTTTCCCCTGTCTTAACTTCTCAGAGGGCTGAAGTGGCCTTCTTTGTGATGTGGTGGCACATGGATTGTAGCATGAGCCTCCTAAACTGCCTATCAAAAGTCAGGGTTTGGGCTGGGTGCGATTCAGTGGTAGAAAGGTTAGCTAATAAAAGGCCCTAGGGGTCAAGCTCTAGCATAAAACAAAACAACCCCCACCTCAAAACCCCAAGTAGACAGCAATAGAATGTGGATACTGTTTACTACGCATTGTACAATTGCTAGTTTTTGGCCACAATGAGTTAGCTTTTGGGTGTCCATGAATGTTTTCCAGCCTCCATGCCAGCTGCTTACTTCCAAGCCATCATGGCTGGCACTTCATCCTTACTAGGCTTTGATTACATCTGTCCTCACTGTCATTTTTGTTTCTTTTGCCTACACCCCCCCCCCGCCACCCCCCACCTTTCCTCTTTTGGTGAAAGTATGTCCCTAAGTACATGTTGGGGGAACATTACTGAACTCAGATTGTTCTTGCCCTTTTTGATTTGAATTGTGCCCCACACAAGGGATATAAGTATGTGTCTGTCACCTCAGGATGTGACTGTTAGTTAATAGGGTCATTGCAAGTGTAATTAAGACAATGTACTGAAGTTCGGTGGGAGTCAGATCCAGTATGATTGGTGACTTAAGAGGAAATATAGAGAAAGAAGCATGCATGGGTTGAACTGAAGACCGGACTGCAGAAAGGACCTAGCAGAGGCTCAGGCAGGTTTGTTCTAGCTCCCTCAGAGGCAGAAAGGACCTAGCTCCCCCAAGGGAGTTCGGCCCTGCTGACGCCTTGATCTTCCACTCCAGTCCCCAGAACTGAGAAGCAGCAAATTGCTGCTGTTTGAGCCACAAGTCTGTGGTGCCTTGTTAGGTCAGCCCTTGAAAATGCATACATTTCTCCTTGGCTTGAGTTCAAATTGGGCCAAGACCACATCCCTGTTCTAGAAGCTTCATAGTCAGGCTCTTCTTACAGATTCCTCACCTCATCCTGGGCTAGCTCAATGGATTTCACCTCTGGAAGTGGAATCCAAGGAGTGGGTGGGTGTGGAGGCCAGAAGACATGGGCTGTGCATGTCTTCCTCTATCAGTCTCTACCTGATTGCCTTGAGATAGAATCTGTCACTGAGCCAGAAGCTTACCTTTTGGTTCGGCTGGTTGGCCAGTGAACTCTCAAGATCTGGTTGTCTTTATCTCATAACCCTGAAGTTACAGAACTGTCCAGCCATGTCCAGCTCTTTACAGGGGTTCTGAAGATTTGAACTCAGGTCCTCATGCTTGCAGAGCAAGTGCTCTTACCCATCTTCCAGCCCCTAACTATTTTCTTTAGAATCCCCCCATTTGCTGCTGAAGAAGCAGAGACTAAGCTGTGTGTGTTGACAAGAGATTGTGGCAGTGGTGGAGGAGGGGACCAGTGAGTTTACAGATAGCCAGAGGCGCTCCAGTGAAGCTGAAGAGCACACATAGAGGCCAGTGTGCTGCAAGTATGGCTGCGAACGTTCTGTCGAATGGGGTGGGATACCTCTGAAGATTCTGAATAGGGAATGACATGATCTGACCTACGTTCCTATGATTCACTGGGCAGTATTAACTACTTTGTATGAGACTCAAGTCAGACATCAGCTAGAGATAGACTTCCAGGTGGTCAAGACACACACACACACACACACACACACACACACACACACACCAGGTAAAATAGTAAACAAAAATAACCTTTGAAATATGTCCACAGCAGTGTTTATTATGCTGAACTTAAAACAATATATGAGCACCAGGTGCACACCTTTAATCCTACTCTGAAGGCAGAGGTAGGGTGATCACTGAGTTCGAGGCCAGTCTGGTCTACAGAGCAAGTTCTAGGACAGCCAGGACCATACAGAGAAACCCTGTCTCAAAAAACCACAACTAAACCAAATCAAACCAAAACCAAGCTCCCCCTCCCAATATATGAACCGAATGCTTTTTGCTGTCTGTTTTTATATATAATATTTGCAGTGCCATGTGAATGTGGTCACAAGTTCAGACAAGTTTGTGTGTACTTTTATTCGTGTCTTTCTGTGTGCAACCTCTGAATTTTATTAGTGACCAGTGTGGAAGAAGCCATTTGTCAGGGTCACATTTTGAGACATCTGCTTGAATAGATCAAGAAATTAAGTGTTTTCCTGGCAATAAAATAGGAACCCCACACTTTTTCTCTTTTCTAATTATTTTGCTCACTTGTGTCTCCAGTTGCTAGGTCCTTTTGACTTGTAATTTTATTTGAAGATGTCTCATCTCCTTAATCTTGTTTGATTCCAAGTAATCAAATGGTATAGTAATATCTTAAATCTTTTCATGAGGTTTCAGATTGTGTGAGCCAAGTGGATGACAGGACATATTTCTACAAAGTATTACTCGAGTAGCACTGAGCAGACAGTGTTTACATAGCTTACAAGGAAAACACTGAAGCCACCAAATACCTCCATGTTGAAAAATCCACTTCACACTTGCATCATCTTAAATGTTGTCTGAAGAAACCATGATTAGATTAACTCTTGTAACACATGTCATAAGTGTCCTAAGACAAAAAGGAAACAGGGGACTCAGTGAAAAAAATGTGTAATTAAATAAGCAGAAAATAGAGATGAAGCTTGCAAATAAAATCTTGAAAAGTACAGTAAGAATGCAAATAGTAGAAACTATATGCATGATCTCATCTGTGAAGTCTTGAAATTTTTGTCTCAGATGCCTTGTAATTTAAATGAGAAGTCAAAGCTCATACACTCATAAGACAGCATCCTCCTTTCCAAAGTGTTCCGAGCTTGTGTCTTTATTCATGAGACAAATCCTGATAGGTATACTATCACTCTGTGACATTTCTACCCTAAATGGTAATCTGAATTGCATTGTGAGCAGATGATAGACTAACTCAATTGGAGGGACATCCTATAAAATAACTTCAGTAGATTTTTCCAGTAAGCTTTGTGCATGTCCAGGTTATGAACATGTATAGGTGGGGGATGATGCTTTTTTTTTTTTTTTTTCATGGTGGTGTACACCTGTAATCTTAGCACTTGGGAAGCTAAGCCAGAAGGATCACAAGTTAAAGGCTAGCCTGGGCAACAGGTAGGTTTCCTGTAGGCAAGTGATGACTGATGTGGGAGCGCCCAATCCACTGGGGACAGGTGGTCCTGAGTTGTATGAAAAAGCAGGTGGAGAAAGCCATGGGGTGCAAGCCAATCAGCAGCATTCCCCCATGTCTGGTTCCAGGTTCCTACCCTGAGCTCTACTCTGGCTCCTCTCAATGATGGATGCTGAGCTATAAGATGGAGTAAATCCTTTCCTCCCTAAGTTGCTTTTGTAAACCCTTTCCTCCCTAAGTTGCTTTTGGTCACGGTGCTTATCACAGCAATAGAAAGCTAACTGGGACAGGTATCCTTCACAGCACCTCAAAATTTCTCTGTAAGTCTGAAATTATTTTGAATTATCAGCTCTAAATTGAGTTCAGGAGAGGACATTTTATTTTCTGAGAATTTCAGACAAAAAATTTTTTGAACTAGTAGTTTCTAAATAGTAAGAATTATTTTTCTTTTTGTTTTTTAAAGAAAGGCAAGTGTTTCTTAGAATGTTTTAAATGTATTATATCAAGTATCTAAAAATATTTCCCACATTATCTTTTATCCATGGAGCAGTGTGAGTTCTGATATGATTAAAAAGCCCGTTGAAAACAGTGGGGCATAGGAAGCGAGTCATACATGCATAATTCACTCAATTAGTAGAGAAAGCTAATACACAACTTAAAATATTTAGTACCCAGCACTCAGCTTGCAGAGGGTTACCAATCATTATTGAATATGTTTTTAAAGAAGAAACTAAACTCTACTAAGAAGAAATTCACTTCCAAAGGAATTCCCAGGAGACAGTGTGAATGAATACTGCATTTCTTATGCTATGGCTATAAATATGCCTAGAGATTGATTTGTAGATGGGTCAAATTTTGACTCTTAATCTTATTTTCTCTTGGGTTTACATTTTTGTTAATAGTAGAGCCTTCATGTTATTATGAGAGCACCCATTGTTACATTTAATTTGGTATTACCTGGTTAATTATCGCTTAAATTATTGCCTTAGTCTGCTCTATGTTACTGTACTAGTTACTTCTTGTTTTAACAACATGTCTGACAAAGGCGATTTAAGGAAGGGAGGGGTTCATTTGGCTCACAGTTTGAAGGCACAGGGCCTGCGATGGTGGGGAAGGCATGGTGGTTGGAGGATGTGAAGCCATTGACCCCATCACATCCCTTGTCAGGAAGCAGAGAGCAACAGACCCTGTGCTGTGCTCCCTTTCTCCTTTTTATTCAGTCCAGGACTCGAACCCATGGAAGATGCTGCCTCCATTAGGACTGATCCTCCCACCTCAATGAATCTAGTCTAGAAAACCTGTCACATGCCCAGAGGTTTGTTTCCTTGGTGATTCTAAATCCCATAAAATTGCCAATCACGATTAACCATCGCGGTTACCAAAACAGGATACATAAGACTCAATTTTTGAAGAGCAGAAGTTTGTCTTGTGTTTGTGAAGCCTAAAAAAATCTAAGACTGAGGACAACACCTGGTGAGGAGCTGTTTTCCTCATGTGACATGAGAGGAGGCGCCTTTGGGTAAGACTCAAGTGACTGGACTCAAAGACCTTTTACACTTTTCCTTAACCCATCCCTGAGAGTGGAGTTCTAAAGACATAAACACGAGTCCCCACCTCAAATGTCGCACAGGGATTTAAGTCTCTAATATACATACTGAGGGACACATTGACGTCTCAGAAGAGGCAGTAACGTTCCTGTGTTTTGTATCTTCAACAGTGCAGGGTGGTAGAATACTAAGTGATTTATTAGACTTTTGTCTACTTCATCAAGTTTTGTTTCCCAAACTCTACTCTCTCCTCAGTCTTTGTTAAACTAGAAATGTGTGGGCTTTTTATCCCCCACGGTAATGATAACACTATCAAACAGTACATACTGCATTTTCTTGATAGGACTTGTCTAGTGCATGGACCGCAGTGACGTTCTCATACCCGGGGTCTCTTTCTACCCAACCACAGCTGCAATACCTTAGACAAGTTACCTGTATTTATGGAAACCCCTTATTGTTAAGAATTCTACCACTTGCTGGCATTTGCCTTAAGTCTTAAGAATATTTATTTGTGTATTAAAGATTATGACTTTCAATAATTAAAACCATTTACAACAAAATGGATTCATCTGCCTCTTACAGTCTGTGGGACTCCCAGGGGCCAGCTTGAATTTCTCTGTGTCTCACCCTGCTGCTTCCTTCGCCTTCCTGCAAGTTCCTTTCTTTCCCACACCCAGACAGGCAGATGGAAGGTGTCCTCTATTATTTGTTGGTAACCATCCAATCTGTTGTGCTTTTGTGGTGACGTGCACAGTGGTCAAAAATTTGTATCTTCCAATAGGAGGTTTCCAGCGGAGGCTAAACAGAGCCATACTTGGTCTTTCTGTTTCATCCCTCATATAGCAAGCAAGTGGCTTTTTGGTCTCTATGGACTGTCTTAGTTAGGGTTACTGTTCCCATGACCAAAGTAACTTGGCAAGGAAAAGGTTTATGTGGCTTATTCTTCCACAGCGCTGTTCATCATCAAAGGAAGCCAGGACAGGAACCCAATCAGAGCAAGAACCTGGAGGCAGGAGCTGATGCAGAGACCACAGAGTAGTGTTCACTGACTTGCTCTCCATGACTTGGGCACACTGGTCATATGGTCTTCTTGTCACAACTAACAGGAAAGCTAAATTACTTCCTTTCAGTAGCATTCAGCAAATCATTTCAGATCCCATGGTTCTGGGCACTGTGCTGTTCAGTGGCTGTCAGAAGAAACTAAAACCAGCATGTCCCCTGACTTCATGGAGATTACAGTCTATTGGAAAAGGAGACAAATGAATACGCACACAAAGTATATCGCTCTACGTTTTGATCGGTGCTAGGAAGGAAATGAAGAAGCTGGTAGCAGAATGAGTGTCTGAGGAGTTGGCGGGTGAATCATAGACAATTTCTCTGAAAAGAGGCCATTTACTCTAAGGGGGCAGAAGAGCTTTTCAGGCCTGCGAGGCTGACATGCCGAGGAGGACTTACTTAGTGCCTGGCAAGTGTGAGCAGGCAATCTGCTGCCAGGTAAGGGCCTGTGGAGGATTTGGAGAGCACTAGATATCCGTTGGGAAATTCTGAGCAGGAAGGGATGTTTTGCCCTGTGCAGTCTCTGAGAAAGAGGAGTGAGTGTGAGGCCCCAGTGGGGTGCCTGCTTCAGTGGCACTGGCACACGCTGTGACAGTGGAGGTGAAAAGAGATTGACAGGCTTGGAAGGGACCTTAGGAGGTTGGACTTCAAAGTCTTGACAGCAAGTAGGAATGTTCAGGATGATAAAAGACCCACTGGAGATGAGTGTAAGGCTGCTGGCAGAGGGATGTCACTTTCTGAAAGAGAAATGTTGGAAAAGGAGATTGTCTCGAGGCAGCATCAAGAATTTGCCAAATTAGGTCAGTGTATTAGCGCAGAAAAGCAACCATAACTAGTGGTTTCTTTTCACCACTTTGTCCTGGCAATGGGGACTTCCCCCTTGATGTGTGTTCCTTCTGTTGTTATCCTTCTCTGTGGATCTGTGGTAACTGAAGGGCGTGCAGGCTCCCTTGCCCATCAGCTTTCCAAGTATTTTTTTTCATCATTACTCAGAGAGTCACTAGCTATTTCATGGTTTTGCCCATTTGCAAGCGTCTTCAGTTTTGAGGTGCAGGTTTCACATCTGCTTCAGGATGTCACAAAAGAGGAATCTGGACCTCATCTGTGCCTGGTTCTTGCACAGGTCATTCAGTGCCAAGGCTTCATCCTCCTGAAGTAAGAGCATCCTGGGGTCGGCTGCTGCCCCAGTCCTCAGCCCCACTGCGAGCCTGGCTGGGATCTGGTAGATCTGGGCCCCTGCTATACTACCAGCATACCTGTTTCCTTACACACACTCCCACATTCTGTCTCTGAATTTTGGTTGTATTTCCTGCCTTTGGAAGTTGCTGGGAAGGAAACTCTTCTCTGTCTACAGAGCATGCCTGGTTTGGGACATGGGAACTGAATAAACTGGCAGGAAACAGATTGACTAGGGAAAATGCCAGGTATGTTTTGTACATACCTACTAGAGTGCTCAGTGATGAGAAGCAGAATAGCCAAAGGTAACGGCTTACATGCCAATTTAATTATTTTAGATTTATTTTTAATTATATCTCTGTGTATATGTGCTCATAAGCCAGGTGCCCGCAAGCTAGAGGTAGATCTGGAGTCTGTTAAAGGTGGTTGTGAACTGCTCACAACTGGATCCTGGGAATCAAATTTGGGTCCTCTTCGAGAGTAATGGGTGCTCTTAACCACTGAGCCATCTCCCAGCCCCACCACTTTAATTTTTAAAAACTGCATAGTTGAGGGCTTTTGGGAGGTAGGATGAAAGATCCCAATGGACTTTTCTTTCCAATCCTGGCAATATAACCAAGGGCTTTGTGTGCGTATCAGAAAAATGCTGCACTGCTCAGCTGGATCCAGCTCTCCGCATTTTCTTTTCTTTCCTCTTGAGTCAGGCTCTCAATATGTTGCCTAGGTTAGCTTTGAACTTATGATCCTCCTGTCTCAGCCTCCTGAGTAGCTAGGATTGCCTGTGTCGCCAGGGCCAGGTGGGGCTTTTTGATGCTGATAGCAGGTGAGTTGTGTGTACTTCTTGGTGCTAAGTGGGACTGGTCTTCTCCCAAACTGTACAGTCCTTTGCAGTACTTCTCAGGGGCTCTGTTTACATCCTGAAAGCCCCCTCCCCCGGAAGTTTTCCTGTGTCCCGCCTGGCCCTGAGGTCCTGTTGCCACTTATAAAAATAATCACCCAGAGACTTATATTAATTATCAACTGTATGGCCTATAGCAGGCTTCTTGCTAGCTAGCTCTTTCATCTTAAATTAACTCATTTCTATTAATCTGTGTATTGCTGCGGGGTTCCGTGGCTTTACCCGCATCCCATAACGTGTTGCTCCTTGGGCAGTGGCTGGCGTCTCCCCTTACTCTCCTTTCTCCTCTCACTATCTGTCTTGGATTTTCCCTCCTGGCTCCATCCTGCCCTGCCATAGGCCAATGCAGCTTTGTTTATCAACCGATCAGAGCAACACATATTCACAGCATAAAGAAAGGCATCCCACAGCATCCCCCCTTTTCTATTGCTGACTGTTAGGATGTTTTCAGTTTGAAGTGGTCTTCATATCACTTTGAGCCAGCAGTCCCTCTAAACCCAGGATTCCTTTCCAGTTAGAACCAAATCAGGGTAAAGGGCAAAAGGAAAGGTCCCCTAAATCTCATCTGTCCTGTGTGGATGGACCAGCCCCTCTTCCTTAACCTGCGCTGCCTCCCAGGAGGCTTTGGACGAGGCAATTCTTGTTTTAGCAGACAGTGGTTTACGCTCTCTGCTCATCAGCGGTGCTTGTTCACTGCAGATGCACAGCCCGGTGAGGCCAGCTCTGTGAACTCATTCCTGCTTCAAGTGTCTTCTGCTTTGGTAACCCTAGGATGAGCATGTGAGAACTGTAAGAACTGCCACATACTGTGGGGAAGGAGATCTCTAGCTGAAGGATGTTGTGAGCCCCAGTTCACAGGTTTCTTGCAACTTTTTGATCCTCAATAACCGAAGAAAAACAAAACAAAACAGCAAAACACCCAAACGAAAATAAGCAAAAAGCCCATTACCCTGTGGGTCAGGCCTGCAGACAGTAGAGTAATTGTGGGCTTTCAAAATGGAGTCCCTTCAGCACTTCCTTTGTGTGGTGTAAACTGGTGCTTTTGGGTGGGGAAACATTTAATATTTGTTTACTGGCTCATGAGATGGGAAGTTGTCCCTGCGACTTTCAGTTACTGAGGTTTTAGCAGGGAACTATACTGTTGGAGGTTACTACACTGCTTTGAGCGCTGTTGGGCTTCTGTGGAGAGAGGATGTTAGGAGCCAGGGAGGTAGAAACACAGAGCCAACGCTCTGTAGGGATGCTTTTGGTGTAGTATATTGAGCTGTTAGTAAGACTTCCAAGAATTCACTGATAAATTCTTGGAAAACACAGAGAAATGGGATCATAAATGATTGCCTACCAATAGTAAAGCTCAGACACAGCCCTCCTCCGTCCTGAGCTGGTGTTCAGGCAGAACTCACTGGCACATACCTGCCAGCATCCATTCTAAGTGGATGTTGCATGCACCATGTTGGGCTCAATATTTCAGTATAATCTGAGAGTACAATAAAGCAGAGCTTGTGGGAAAAACACAAGGGAGCTGAGCCGCTGCCAGATTAGCTGTTTGGGAACTATACATAGTGCCTTTACCCCATAGATGAGTAAAATGAAAAACAATTAAAAATTAGGCATAAAGGAGACCAACAGAGTGTAGATTTTTCCCATGATAATGACTTCAATATGTTTTTGGAAATATTAAATAAGAAATTATGTGTTATTTACTCACTTATTGGATGCTGCCACTATTGAGTGTCTTGTGGGTGAACTGAGAGTAGACTTCCGAAAGCATCTGGCAGAGGAGGGACTGGGAATTCTGGCTTGATTCTCTTTACGTTTTGAGCTTGTATCAGTAGGTGTGTTGGCTGACAGCAAGCACAATTGTTTGCACAGCTTTAAGGGGTTTTGATAATGTGTTGAAGCCTCTTAGAAGGAAAGCCCTACTTAAATTAGAGCAGCTCCGTGAACTAATAAACCCTGAACTTATTTTAATGAGGAAAGGAGCAAAACAGTCCACATAGGGATTTGCCATATGAACGCGTTTGGGTATTTTTTTACTCTATCACTTTGCCCATTGGATTGCTGAAATGGATTGCTCACAACCTATGATAAATCAGTGCCTTTCAGACATGTCTCTGCCAGTACCATCTCGATTGTTCACCTGACCTGGTCAACCTGTGTCAGGGCTTGTATGCCACTTCTTGTCCACTGTGGCTCTTCCCTTTACAAGCCTCAGAATATATGGCTAGTTCCCGTGTCATTTGCCATCATTAAGAGCCCCTCTGAGGGTCTGGAGAGATGGCTCGGCGGTTAAGAACACTGGCTGCTCTTCCAGAAGACCCGGGTTCTATTCCCAGTACTCACATGGCAGCTCACAACTGTCTATAACTCCTGTTCCAGAAGATCTTACACCCTCTCACAGTCATACACGTAGACAAAACACCAATGTGCATAAAATACAAATAAGTAAATTATTAAAAAAAAAAAGAAGAGCCTGTCTGAGTGGAAAAGCTGTTGTCTCATGGTAATCACTCCCATCTGCCCATGCCAGGTCGGAAAGAAACGTACTTATGAGAAAGAATGCTGACAAGAAGTACCAACTGCCAGATCCCCTAATAAATGAGGGGTGTATCTGGAAGCACAATGGAAAATTTTGATTAAACATGCAAACTAGCTGACCAGATCGGCAGAAGGGGGAGTGATGGTTTTCTGTTGAATACTTGTGTTTTTATTACTTTGAAATATACTTGCATATGTTTCTCTTGGCTCTGAGGAGAAGTAAAAAGTTTATTAGCACGATTCAAAGTTATAATAAGGGCTAATCACTCAACTGGGATGACTTTCAAGATTAGACGTGTAGGTGAGGGGTAAATACAAAAATATATCTATGGAACTTTCTGCTTTAGACCAGCTTGGTGTTATAATCTCAGAGAATAAAGGTGATCCTTTATTGAGCTGTTGTTGTGCCTCAAGGACTTATTTGGAATTCTTGGATTCAGTAGTTATTTGGACAACCTTATGAGGTGTTAGTTTTGCACCTATTTTACAGATAGGGAAACTAAGGACTTACACAATTACCTGGTCAATTGGTCATAGAACTAGGCCCCACCTAGTCCTGACGTCAGTGCTCATCCCCTCACTCTTCATTTATGTTTATCAACTAATTTCCTTATTTAAGAACAGGTTCCCTGTAAAAAGCCAGTACTTGAGAGCTGGCTCCTTGCTTTTCCTTTTTTTTTTTTAAACTGGAAGTAGCATAGCCACTGTTGTCACACAGTCTTTGTAAAGGTCATGAGAATGATGAAATGGTGATCCGCACTCGTATTTGTAGCAACTTAAGTCATTGTAGGATTTTATCTTTGACGATTATTTTTATTAGTTTTTGTAACAGGGACTTGGATAGAAGGCATTTCTGGGCCTGTATTTTAGTTCTGTTCTGATGTCCTCCTCCATGAGCCTTCCTCCGCAACCCTGTCACCTCCCTGGAGCTACTAAGTGATTTGATAGCAAGCCAAGAGGGCGGTGCAGGTGCTCTGAGTAACGCCTGAAGGCAGTGGTGACTAAAGGTAGAAGGTAAGTGAGATGCGGGCATCTCAGGGAAAGAAAGAAAGCTCCCGGAGACTGCAGCTACCTGAACTGTATAGTTGCAAGGGCCTTAGCGTACATCCTTAGGAAACCTGTGCCTTACCCCTGGAGGAAAGAAGTGACTCTTTCAGCCCATCACAGAGGCCTCTGCACTGCTCAGAGTTGCTTAAGACAGTGTGACTACTAATTTAAATATGTTCAAGGGACTTGAAGGGGTTTTCATATTAGTGGAAGGAGGTCTCGTTCTCTGTCATGTCTCCTTGACACTTTACATTTTCCTGACAAATGACGCCCAAAAGCTACAGCTGGTAATAAATGATGATGAATCTGAATTTTCACTGAGTATGTAAGTAGAATAAGAAGGACCACCCAGCCTAGTAAACAGAACATCACCAATAAGTGAAGCCCGGATCTCATTTTCATTCCTCATTCTAGTGAAAATGACTCTGAATACTATTTTAGTGACTCCTTTGTTTTTCTTTAAGGTTACATAAATATAAACAACATGTTTTTCAAAAGACAATTTTCCCTGAAATTTTCCGTGGTTTGCATCACATTTATCGGCATCACATTTCTGATTTCACCCATGTTGATGTGTCAGGGATTCATTTTTGTTCTTTGAGTGCACACAGTTTCTATGACTAGAGAGTGTTTGATTTCTCCCGGAGGAGGCTTCTGTGTCTAGTTTCTTGTTGTTGGGAGGTGGATGGCTCCTTTGTCTACCTCCTAGAGCACAGAAACTACAGTGTTTCTCCCATGTGTACACAAGAGAGGAGATTCTGTCTTGAGATCATGAAAACCATACACACTTTGGTTTCATTAGGCAGTGCCAACATTTTTCCAGAGCTGTTATGTTAATTTACTTCTCACCAGTAGACAGAAATTCCTGTTGTTTTGCATACTTGCTGACACTTGAGGAGTCGCGTTGTGTGAAGTTTCTGTTCTCTGGGGTTTTTTCACTGTTCTCTTCCTCAGCGCTGACGATGTAACATAGTGCTGACTAACAGTGTTTGTTTTTGTGTTATACAACATAATTTAACTCTGAAGAGAGGAATACCCTGGACGAACAATATAGAAGAATAGCATAGGAACTCTAAGGGCAGAAGGCGCTTTGAATTTCTTATCCTTTGGGACTTGGAATATGATAGCGGTTTCTGTGAATACTTGGAAACAACTTCTGGGTCATTTCCTTGACCTTTGGATCCTCCTGGTAAGTGTGGTCCCAGCTTGATGATTCAGCTACCAGATATTTTCTTATCAATGCAGTGGTTGTGATACTTGTAGGTTTTACGATGATGATTAACCATTTCGTGTTGTCATATTTTGTGGAACTTAAGATCACCACTGCATGACAACCCTGCAGAGAGGCCAGGTCTTGTGGTGATACTTCACTGTGTCTCTCCACCTGGGGAGAGACAAGGAGTGAGCTGAGCTGGTGACTGAGAGCAGAGAACTGCTCTTGAGAGAAAAGGACTTCTCAGCTGTCTGTCCTGACTAATCTGTTGGTTAGTGCTGAAGGCTACTGCATTATCTCAGAAGCCACATTTCCCCCTGGGTTTGAACTTTTGCCATTGCTGGGATCAAATTTTTTTTTCAGAAGAGAAGATGACTGAGATGGTGGTGGCCGAGGCTGGCACTCTTGGCACCTCTGTGTTGGAAGTCAACCTCTCCCCTCTCCTCCTTACGCCCACCCTAATGGGGAGAGCTTCCCTGGGAGCTCCTGCTGAGCGGGTGCTGGTACAGCTGCTTTGGGGTTGACTAGCACCGACCAGAGGGAGCTTGGGGACCAGCTGATCCTGGGAGCTCTGCAGCCCCTCCCTTTGTTCTGCTTTCTGCCACACTTGGGTGGAATCTCCTGTAGCAAGTGGCAATTGACCGGCGCTCACCAACTCCTTTTCATTGGCAGCACCCCTTTGAAAGACTCTCTATCCTGTTAAGTTCCCAGCCTTTGGTTACCCTAAGAATTTGGACATAAAATGGAAATGTGGCCTGTCATTAGAGGTGACTTCTCTGACTCCTGTTGGAGCAGACAGAACCATTTGATTGCTTCCCTGTTCTGTGTAGCCTCAGAGTGAAATCTGTGATGGCAAAGAGCTTTTGTTGATAAAAGCTAAAAAATCACACCCCCAGGCCTTACCTTTCTGATTAGGATGGCCACTACTGTCAAATATAAAGATGTTTGAACACTGTCTACAGATGATCTTCAATGTGTTGTAAGTGACTTGACACAGAGTTCATAAAACACCCTGAGGGTTGTAAGGGGCTGGTTCTGACCCACCATCAGCAGGATTCACCTCCTGTTATTTTTCCCTCGAAGGTGCTAGAAAAGCAAATGTCCCCAGCTGTCAAGGCATCTCAGAAGCAGAGTGTGAACACAAATGCTCTCTGTGAGTCTGCTCTCTTTCTCCAGCCAAACCTGCAAGATTTAAGATAGCTTGAGCTAGTGAAACGGTAGGAGGAACGAAATTTGGTGTGACTTGGATTGTTTTCTTTTAACTACTAAAGATGATTATTGTGAAAAAATATTAAACCAGAGTTAAATTGTGCCTTATAGAACCTATAACTTATTTTTTCTTAGACAGAGATTTTTAAAAGAAAGAAGAAAGTAAGTCTCATTCTCTGGTTGGATTAATTAGTGTTTAGGTTGAGGTTTTCTGAATTGAAACTGCTCAGGAGAGCCATGATTTCAGAATACTTAGGTCAACATTCTGGCTTGTTATGTAAACTGAGAACTGATTTGGTCTTATATTTAATATTACATTTGACAGAATATATAGTAGCCATGGCACCATGTGAGAGGTCCTAATGTCTGACGTTTTGTCTTCTATTAATAAAGGGATAATTGAAAATGCTTTTTCATTTCAGTTCTGAAGGGAAGAGGAGGTGGACATTTTGCTTTGCTGTGATGGAAGGATATGAGATGGGCTTGGACAGATGTTGTCTGACCTTCTGTGGGACAGGCACACCTTTTGTCACAGTGTTCTGATCCAGGTCAGGGATTTGGTTGGATTTGGAATTGAGGGCAGGATTCCTGGGGAGATGCTGCATTTCTCAGGACAGAGTTGGGGAGGCTCTTTTCTTGCTGCCAGTCTCCTTTCTAAAGAGTAATTTTCCATGGAAACTGTCCTTTGGTTTTTTTTTTTTTTCCTAGTTACTTGTAATTATTTCTGGAATTCTCAGGACCTGAAGGTGTGTCGTCTGTTACTGTTTTCACTATAGGGTCTTTAGTACCAGGAATTCTGAGGCAAGTTCATGACAAACCTTCTTATCTTCCAGATATAAGGCATGCCCTTCAGGAGATTTTTTTTTTCTAAAGTTTAATTCTCCCCCGTTGTACACTAAGGAATACAGGAATAAAAGGGGAGAAAAGACAGATGAGGTAACTTTTTTTTTCCTTTTTTTTCTGGTCTGGATATAAATTTTCTAAGTAGTTAAGGGCAGAAATGGTCAGAGAAGAGAGTAAGTTCCATGTAGTAGCTTAGCCGGGGTGTGCCGTTAAACCGGGATGGGTGCTGGAGAGGAGATGTGGGCCCTACAGCAGTGGGTGTATTTAACAGGGGTGCGATTTCAGAGTCCTGGAGTTTCTACTTTTGTGGCTCCATGGAGAATAGAGCGGAGGACAGTTTTAAGAGTCCACATGAGAATGAGTGGTTGCTTTGGTGAAAATCAGTGGGCATATAACTGGATTGTGTTGGAGTCCTATGGAGGGAAGGAAGGAATGTGAAAAGGGACCTCCTCATTCTGACATGAGAACCAGAGGTCCCCAGATTGTGCTAAAAGGCTGAATCAGCTATGCTAACAGCAGTCTCAAAGCTGTGTGCCAACACAACAGGATTTTAGGTTGTACAGCATCCGCTGCAGGTCTGTGTGACCTAGGGTAGCAGCCTTTCATACTCCATGGTGTAGGCTGTCACCATTTCAACACAAGTCTTTGTGCCAAAGAAGCAAAAACCACTGGGTGCTGGGACTGATGGTCCTTCTACTCACGTGTCTCTGACTACAGTAAGTCATATGTGCACTACTGTCCCAGCCTATCAAGTATAATCCCCCTGTGTGCCCAGAAAATGAAAAACAGAAAAGTTGGTGTAGAGGTTGACCACAAACCCCATTTTTAATGTGAGAAGCTGTGAAAGAGAAACTGGTAATAAGAGCTTTATTTGAGAAACTTTTTTTTTAATTTATTTTATTTTATTTTACAATATAATTCAACTTTACATATCAGTCATAGATCACCCCATTACCCCTCCTGCCACCCCGCCTCCCTCTCCCCGGCCCACCCCCCATTTCCATCTCCTCCAGGGCAAAGGCTCCCCCAAGGATTGAGATCAACCTGGTGGACTCAGCCCAGGCAGGTCTAGTCCCCTCCTCCCAGGCTGAGCCAAGGGTCTCTACTAAGCCCCAGGTTTCAAACAGCCAATTCATGCACTGAGCACAGGACCCGGTCCAACTGCCTGGATGCCTCCCAAACAGATCAAGCCAATCAGCTGTCTCATCCATTCAGAGGGCCTGATCTAGTTGGGGGGCCCTCAGCCATTGGTTCACAGTTCATGTGTTTCCATTTGTTTGGCCACTTGTCCCTGTATTCCATCCATCCCTGGTCCCAACAACTCTAGCTCACATAAACCCTCCTCCTTCTCGCCAATTGGACTCCCGGAGCTCCACCCAGGGCCTGACCGTGGATATCTGCATCTAGTTCTCTCAGTCACTGGATGGGGCTTCTAGTACGACAATCAAGGTGTTTGGCCATCCTATCACCAGGGTAGGTCAGATCGGGCTACCTCTCGACTATTGCCAGCAGTCTATTGTGGGGGCATCTCCGTGGATCTCCGTGGGCCTCTCCAGCACTCTGCCTCTTCCCATTCTCATGTGGTCTTCATTTATCATGAACATTCCCTGTGTTTCCTCTCTGCACTTGATCCAGTTGGGATCTCCCGCTCCCCCAAGTTCTCTTTCCCTCGCCCCTCGCCCCTCATTATCCCCACTCACGTCCAGTCTGTTCATGTAGATCTCATCCATTTCTCCATCATTGGACGATCCCCGTGTCTTTCTTGGGGTCCTGTTTTCCAGGTAGCCTCCCTGGTGTTGTGAGTGGCTGACCAGTCATCCTTGTTCCCCAACTAGTATTCTCCTATGAGTGGGTACATACCATGTTTGTCTTTCTGAGTCTGGGTTACCTCACTCAGGAGGATTTTTTCTAGATCCCTCCATTTGCCTGCAAACCTCATGATGTCGTTGTTTTTCTCTGCTGAGTAGTATTCCATTGTATATATGTACCACAGTTTATTTATCCATTCTTCGGTTGAAGGGCATCTAGGTTGTTTCCAGGTTCTGGCTATTACAAATAATGCTGTTATGAACATAGCTGAGCAAATGCCCTTGTGGTATGGTTGAGCATTCCTTGGGTATATGCCCAAGAGTGGTATAGCTGGATCTTGGGGGAGATTGATTCCCAATTTTCTAAGAATGCGCCATATTGATTTCCACAGTGGCTGTACAAGCTTGCATTCCCACCAGCAGTGGATGAGAGTTCCCCTAGCTCCACATCCTCTCCAGCACAAGGTGTCCTCAGTGTTTTTGATCTTAGCCAATCTGACTGGTGTAAGGTGGTATCTCAGAGTTGTTTTGATTTGCATTTCCCTAATGATTAGGGATGTTGAGCAATTCCTTAAATGTCTTTCAGCCATTTGTGTTTCCTCTGCTGAGAAACTTCTGAGCTACCCAAGTAACTGTGTTCAGTGGACATTTGAGAGAGGGGGAGAGCAAGGAACTCGAGGAAGTGGGGGAGAGGAGCAAGTAGGTAGGCTCGGACTTTTCCTGTACATTTAAAACAAATATATGAGTTCCATGTGATTGTCTAGAGAGAGTCTAGAAAAAGGTAAAGTCTTCAAAATGAGTTCTGTATTAGGTGGGTCTCACTGATCTTTACAACTGGCGGTCTCACATGCTTACCCATGTGCTCTGGGACAATGTGAGGCCACAAAATAACATAGCTGCTCCATCTGGTCAGAAATGTAGCCTGTTTTGCTCATGTTAGATCCCTGGTATCTGAAAGAATACCTAGCAGGAGGTAACAGTTTATAAATTACATGTTTTGATTCATTTCATACATTCATTTTAGATACTTTTATCAAAGAACAGTGAAGTGAGTCAGTTTTCATTGAGTATGAACAAATACTTAGAGTCACATGACTGTCATCAGAGCCAAGAAACTGGCTTTTTATCACTCTCTAAAGTTCCCTTGTTGGGGGCTAGAGAGATGGCTCAACGATTGGCAACACTGGCTGCTCTTTCCCAGCACCCACATGGCAGCTCACAATGGTCTGTAACTCTAGTTCCAGGTGATCCTACATCCTCACACAGACATACATTCAGATGAAACACCAATGCATATAAAATAAAAATAAAAATAATAAAAATCTTGAAAAAAGTTTCCTTGTACTTCATGTGGACAGTAGTTGCCTCTGCAACCACTGATAAGCTTTATAGCAATGTAATGTTGTCTTTACTAGGGTTTTCTTTAAATAGAATTATACAATATATGGTCTTTTATGCTTGGCTTCTGTTTGTTGAGCAAAGGTTCCTGTTGTTGGTTAACAAATTTCCCCATAGAGAGTAGGCAGTAAATATTTGAGACTTGTAGGCAATATGGTCTTTGTTGGAACTGCCACCTATGTCATCTGTAGTGCGGATGGTCTTAGACAGTACTGTGTTGCAGCAAGGTGTGTTACCTTGCTTTACCAGTCATAAGGCTCTCAGCCAATAAAAATTATAGAATACAAGACGGCTTAACAAGAAAAAAATAATGTATTTATTTAATTAAAAATTTTCATGATACAGGATCCTTCAAAATGTGGTCTCATTGACCACCAAGAGAATTTTCTTTATGCTTGGGTTTGGTGAAGAGTAGTTAGCCCTGTAGACATTTAATGGGACCAGAGAGTCTGGGCCGTTGGTAATAGACTGAGAGGTAAACCAGCAAGGTCTGTGGGCCACTTGGTTTCTTTTCAGCTTTTCTGAGACATTTCTTCTTCCTGAGTAAGACTTTGCTAGGGTGAGAGGTTTTCAAAGATAAAGGGGAAGAGAATGACCTTTATGGATGTAATTATAATCAGGGGGGATGGCAGTTCTAATATTTATAAGCAGCCTCCAGAAAAGAAAAGAAAACAAAAAAACAAAACAAAACAAAACAAAACAGAAAAAAAAGTCTGATTTCCATGACCTTTTTTTTGGGGCTGAGATTTAAGTTAGAGACAAGGAAGATAGGACGGGGCCTCCCTTTTTCCCTTGCTGGTAGTAATCAGCATGACAAATATTGAAACTGGGGTAACACTTTTTGAGCCCAACAATCTATGACAGAGTCGATGTGACTCCATACTCTGTGTATATACTATAAAACTTCGAATATAAAAATAGACAGAGGACTGGATCCCATAGCGTGAGGTATGTCAATACTCAACTTAGCAGAATTGACTTTTTATGCTATATATATCAATAATCCACTGTTTTGAAACTGCTAAGTCATTGTCCATTGTGTGTATGTCATTCCATAATTTGTTGATCCATTCATTGCTTGATGAGCATTTGAGAAGTGTCTAGCTATTGGCGTTTATGAATAAAGATGGTAAGGTCATTCATATACATGACTTTGTGTAAACATGTTTCACTGAGTTTTTAGGTAAATCCTTAGACTTAGAATTTATGGGCCATAGAATAAATGTATTAATATTATTAGAAAATAAAAACTTTAAAAGAATTCCATTTTTTTATCAGTAATATATGAAAATTCTAAGCCTTTGCCATTGTAGTATAGATGTACTGGATGAATATGTAAACCTTAGTAGATGTAAATTATAGACGAAAATAGGTTGTGAATATTGTAAATATTGTCTGATGTAGTTGATTCTTTTGATTTTTTAAGTATTTATTTTATTATTTTTAATTATGTGTATGCTTGTGTGTCTGTGTATGCGGCATATCCACAAGCCAGTGCCTGAAGGGGCCCGAGGCACAGATCCCTTAGAGCTGAAGTTGTAAGTGGTGAACCAGCTCACGTAGGTGCTGGGAATTCAACTAGGGCCCTCCATAAGACCAGTAAGCACTCTTTACCACTGAGCCATCTCACCAGCCCAGTTGATTTTCTTTTTTTAAATGTTATTCTAAAATGCTTGTATCCCATCTTAGGGTTTTACCATGCTTTTTTGTGCAAATTTCCTATCCTTCAATGTTAAGTTTGTTAATAAAATTTTCCTAGTAAAGAAATTGCAGTCATCAGCTTTGTAGACAGCAGTGAAGTCAGTGTGATACTTACACACACAAGTGCAGCCTGCAATTATTCTTCACTCTCTGCAAGTGCTTAAATCACATAGGTCTTGCTAGTTGGTTGAGTTTAGTATTGGTTGAAATCCCTTTGAGATTTATACAGCCTAATTTGATCCCATTTTTAATAGATGGCTGATTTACCTTCTTCTAATGGAACTCATAAATACCCACAGGCAGATGCTGGTTTTTTTTCCCCCAGAAATGCCATTTTCATCTGCTATGCCCAGAGAGTTTTGTGCTCTGTATGTATGGTGGAATTAATTTTTGCTTGGACAGTTTTTAAGTAGCTGTTTGAAATGTCAACCATGTCTTTCTTTCTTTTTTTTTCCTTCAATTTCAGTCAGTTTTTATGAACTTCCACTTTAAGCTGTGGAACTTCCTAGTGAACTCTCTTGTTTGTACCCCAGTGAATCGATTTCCTGGTTAGATTCTTTTCTGTAATAAGCTCATTAAATGCTGAGACCTGCTACCCAAAAGTGATTATTTCAGTTTTGAGTACTTCTTCTGGGGTTGTGCTCTGAAGAGCTAGATGCCAATTAAGATTATTTCTTATTAGTGGAAATAAAACCATGTTATCTCCTTATAAAAGAATCTTTCTGTTCTTTCTCTAGGTGAGGAAGTAAGTTCAACTCAGACAAAAGTTCATCCACTCATTAAGTGAAGAAATACAAAGATAGGGTCCTGAAAAGACCCCTGTTTTATCACAATTAAAACTGATCTGATCTGTGGGGTGTTATAAGGTGTCTTTCCTGTAGAAATGGCTCTCTGAGGTGGTATTAAGTTGCAAATTCTATCAGAGTATTCAGAATTGAGTCTTTGTTAAGTATCAACATCCCACACTAGAACTGACTTCCTGTCAATGGAAAAAAAAAATGAGAGCATGCTCCTGAGGTGGCAGGGGTTATTACATGAGAATGAGGACTGGTCAGTCATAAAAGTGTGATTGACCCCTTCTCCAACGTGAGAGACACGTTGATGGTGATCTGCTGTGCCATAGTGGGGGGCTAACGGTGGTGGTTATTCTTGCTTAGGGCCAGCACCGCTTTACATGTGTGTACTAAGGTTAGAAGAAGTTTAGTGTGGTGGCTTAACATGGGCTTCAGACCGGCATACCCTGCTCACTGGTGTTCTCAAGGAGCCCATCTCCTCATTCTTAGAGTGGGTTGACGACATCACTTACGTCCTCTGGCTGTTGTGTGGACAGAGTGTGTAAATATGTGTGCACTGTTAACAGTGAGTTCTATAGTGTGGCTCCTGTCTCCACCATCTTAGTTGTTCATCAGTGTTCCTCCTGAAGAGCCTGTCAGATAGGTGCTGTGGTTTTCTCCATTTCGCATTTGATTAAAATAAATGGAAGAGATCCATTTTCTAGAAAGCAGCGAAACTCAGATTAGTAGACAGGCAGGCTGTGTACCAGGTTCCCTACAAGACTGAGCCTGTCAGCCAGTCCTGGATCTAGGAGGAGACCGTGGGGGTTCTACCCCTCCCTGCTGAATTATTGGCTAATGATAGGTTCTTGGGGAGGGACCGTTATTGTCTTCAGTTGTGTGCCCAACAGTGAACCGATGAGACATCACACAGATACACACACACAGATGGTCCTAGTTAAAACCAGTGAGTCAAAAAATAAAAACCCAAACAGAACAACATGAATGTAGGAAAGGGACTGTGTGGGAGAAAGAAGGGTTGACAGATGGGGTAGGGGAGACCAGAGAGGGTCTGTGTGTGTGTGTGTGTGTGTGTGAGAGAGAGAGAGAGAGAGAGAGAGAGAGAGAGAGAGAGAGAGAACCAAATACACTGTATACACATGTGAAATTGTTGAACAGATCAATTAAATACTACCTTATAAAGATATAGGGATTATAGAAGTATCTATGTGCCAAGAAGAGAGTCTCAGAAGAAATCAACCCGTTTTATTTTCTACCTTTAGATTTCTGAGCTGTGAGGAAACATACTTCAGTTGTTTAAAACAAGAGGAAGAAGAGGAGGAGAAGGAGGAAGAAGGAGGATGAGGAGGAGAAAGGGGGAGCACAGGACAGGTTGAATCTAGTCTGTGACTGTTCCTGGCTGTCCTCTCCTGCTTTTCCCCTGGCTAAGGAGGAAATGGCCCTGCCCTTGGATGTAATCCACAGCAGAGCAAAGGGGTCCCCAAGAAGAGGAGAGTAAGAGGGCCGTCTTATACCAAGTGCTTGGACTTTCCCACGGGTTCTCCAGGAGAGTCCCTGTATTCTAATTTAAATTTTTTTAATTAAAAAATATTTTCAGTGTATAGTTGGGCAAACCATGAATGGAGATCTCAAAAGCCCTGAACATCAGGGAAACATGTGGTTTCTGTCCCTTCTTTCCTGAAGGAATTTTTGATAGCTTCTGTACAGGACTGAGGAATCACAGTACTTTTAGTCCCCAATGATCCCACAGTTTCTGGCTAGCAGGGAGCTAATCAGGCACGAATGGGCCATGTTCACCCTCAGTCTTCTTGTGGGAAGCTGGAAGGACACGACTAAAGGAGTTGGGCAGTAGTAGTGGGGCAAGTCCCCCCTGCACTGTTGCTTCTCGAGGTATTCAGTTACACCAGACTCAGGGTATTTCTTGGGGAGGAAGGATCTAGAATGAGCTGAGTCCAGGTCACCTCTCTCACAGAGAGTCTTCCTTGGTTCTGAACGAGGAGAGGAAATGGCTCTCTCATGTTCTGTCATGCAGCTGTTAAGGCAGTTCTCTGCAAGGAAGGCTGCTCCTCCCAGGGTCTTACCTGTAATACCCACTCTCCATTTTACCCCCAGCATACATCTTCTCCTAGAACAGTCTACATCTCTTATAACCCTGAAAAAATTCTCTCCAAATCAAACAGACCTCCCTGGATTTAGGGTAAAGTCATCATTTCCTCTTCTGTGTTGTAACACTGTCATGTCTGAGTGTGTTGTGTAAACGGAGGTGGAGTTTCTGTCCTGTCAACTGATCCCAAATACCTGGCAGCCACTTTCCAAATTACCGTACAGAGGCTTATATTAATTATAAATATTTGGCCGATAGCTCAGGCTTATTACTAACTAGCTCTTACATTTAAATTCACCCATTTCTATTAATCTATTTATTGTAACATGGTCTGTGGCTTACAGGTTCTCTGGCATTTTGTTCCTTGGGTGACTGGCTAGTGTCTCCCTCGACTCTGCCCTTCTTCCTCTGAGTCCTCAGTTTAATTGTACCACTTAACCTTATCCTGCCTTGCCATAGGCCAGAACAGCTTTATTATCAACCAATGAGAGGAGTACATATTCACAGTGTACAGAAGGATCATCCCACAGCAGTGTTGTGATTCTTATAGTATAAGAGTTCCTAGCCGGGCGTTGGTGGCGCACGCCTTTAATCCCAGCACTCGGGAGGCAGAGGCAGGCGGATCTCTGTGAGTTTGAGGCCAGCCTGGGCTACCAAGTGTGCTCCAGGAAAGGCACAAAGCTACACAGAGAAACCCTGTCTCGAAAAACCAAAAAAAAAAAAAAAAAAAAAAGAGTTCCTGGGCAGTGACGAGTCTGTGCACCATAAGATGACACTATTAGTGTGTTCTTCAGGTTTCGGTCATCCATGTGCCCTGTGACTGGTAATAAGAACACTAGGGCAGGTGTTACTCTAATTGCTTTATAAATATTTCATCTTTGTAGCTGTCTCATGTGAGAGATGCCTTTTCTCCTCTGATGAGCAATAGCTGGCATGCTATAAAAACAAAGAAGTAACAAGGAGAGAAAAACACAACATTTGTTCATGCAAGTTCTGTGTGTCACAGGAGTTTTCAGAAATCCAGACCCACAGACAGAAGGAAAACTTGTTCTGCAGCTTGCTGGGGGGTGGACAGCTTGTGAAACGTGACTGAGAAAGACAGTTTGCCTTGCTGGACCGGACCCAGTAGAACTCTACATTTTCTCTTTAGTTTCCCTTGCAGCCCTCCTTCCTCCTGGGTTTCTGGAAGGCCCCTTCAGGAAGGATGGTTTTACTGGCTAGTTGTTGATAATTTGACACAGACCTGAGAAAAGGGAAACCTCATTTGAGGCATTGCCTCCATCAGATTGGCCCATGGGCCTAGCTGTGGGCATTTTGTTGATTAATGGGAGAGACTGCCCTTTGACAGGTGGATTGGACAAGAAGGCAAGCTGAGCAAGTCCTGGAGAGCAAGACAGCGCACTGTGTTTCTTCATGGTGTCTGCTTCAGTGACTTCCCTGACAATGAACTGTCAACTTTGAAGTGTAAAATAAAAACTGTTTGTTTCCTTCCCAAGTTACTTTTGGTCAGGGGATTACTCTAGTAACAAGAAGCAAACAAAGATAATCGTCCCCAGGAAGAAAGGAGAAGGGAGAGAATGACTTTCGAGGATTGCCTTTGTAGGTTTGATGGAGAGAAGTTCTAGTGTCTATGACTTGCTGAGGGAAGAGGATTCTTCGTTTCTGTGGCCTGTTTCAGGGCACAAAGGGAGCCGAGAAGGGACAACAGGGACCGAGGAACAGCAGTGACCTTCAGACCTAAGTCTCCAGGGTGCAGAGCAACATACTTGGGGTGTGTTTCTCTGACCTTCACTGCCAATGTTGGTCCAGCTTGCAGATGAGAGCAGAGGGTCAGACATTATGTGACTTGTTTAGAGGCCTAGAGTTTTGGGCTAGCACCCAGGTCCATCTGTGGCCCCAGATAAACCTGTACCTATGTGGAGAATGAGACTCGAGGGGCCCAAGGGAAGGAGGAAGAGGTGGAGGCCAGTGCAGAAGTGTGCTCGTGTGTCATCAGGTTGCCTTTGCTGTTGAGGATGACTATTTTGTGTGTGAGGGCTATCAGATGGAGACCAGCATTCCCCACCAATCTGAGGCAAACAACGTTCCTAGGCTGGGTGGAAAGTTCTGTGTCTCTGAGTGAGGTTGAGAGAGAAGTCTCACATATTGTTTTTTTGATCAGCAGGTTTGGAAACTTTGAGTGCTTGGCTGAAAGCTGGTGGAAAGACTGCGGTGTTTCCTGTGGCTGTCAGTCTGGCTTCTGAGATAGGGAATTGGGCCTTGGCTCTGCCTCTTACGTGGGAATGTGTGCATGTCACCGAGGGACAGGCTTTTGGGGAGGAGGGGAGCAGCAGAGGAAAAGGGAATTTGAAAAGCAAATATCCAAAAAAACAGAACAAGAGAGGAAGTGTGTGCAGTAGTTTGCAAAATAATGGACTTTCCAGTGGAAATGCTGATTCCCAAAGCCAGGGAGCCCAGAGTGAGGGGAAGAGGCCCAGCAGCCCGCTTCAGTCTCATCCTGTTTTCCATTGAACTTCTACAGGAGGAAAAGAATCTGGAATAGGCCCCTCTTACCTCTGAGCTGCTGGCTTCCTTTCTATTTCTGTCTAAGAAGACAACTGAATAGTTGCTGTTTGAAAAAAAAATGCTGGAGGGTTTCTCTGCAAGAAACCTGGATTTTAAAACTAAGTCATTGGCTTGAGTATTCCTTCACATTTTTAGCAGTCTCTGCATTTGTGTTTAAAGAGCCAGTAATTCATTCATTTGTTCTGGAAAACTTAGAGCAGTTCTAAGCCATGCCATCTGGGGCAGCCTGGAACTGCAGAGGTGAATAAGACAGGATTCCTACCCTTGGACAACTGGCATAAACTAATAGAGCAAGAGTAGAGAAGAGGTCTGGTGTTGTGGGTCCTTCTGAGCACCCAAGAACATGTCTTTTGCAAGTCTCTAGCTCCTGAGGCTCTTCAGGAGCTACTTTCTGTGGGGAGCTGTTGTGTACTGCTGGTGTTGAGGTCTGGGTGGGCTTTTTTGAAGCTGACATAGGGCAGAAGGAAGAGACAACAGGCCAGCTCAGAAAACAGCAAGTTTTTGATGAGGAGACAGACAGGAACCTTTGCCACAGATTTTCTTCCTCACCACACCCCAACTGGCTGCAAAAGGGATTTGCCTGCTTCAAGCTCCACTGTCAGAAGGCACTGTGAATGGACTGTTGCTGATCTTAAGGGAAAACCAGCCTGGCACATACCCACTGTGGGGCGTAGAGGTGGGGAACAGGGATGGTTGTTGAAAGCAGGCTGTGCAGGGTTTTGGTCCAAGTCTGGAGTCTCCTTCACACAATGAAAGCCGGAAGTGAGGTGCTCAGGTTCAAGATAGCCACAAATAAAAATATTCTTTTATCATTTTATCTCCTACTTTGTACCCAAGAAGCTGTAGTTAACAGAATTTTGACTGTATTCTGTAAGTTGGAAACAATTACATGGAAGATTTGGGAGGCTTTCCTGGAGACCGTCTCTCCAGCAGGTGATGATAATTCAGTATGGACTTAGGAAAAAAAGTATTTTCTGCTATGTTCCGTTGATTTCTGCCCAAATCTATTCAGCAGTTCTCTTTTCTTGAGAAACCAAGGATGCAAACAGCTTCGATTCATTATTTCCTAATATCCCATGAGAAGTCAGTGCCACAAAATGATGGTCTGTGAAAAAAATCTGGACAGATACACTTGCAAATATTGTAGATTGGATATGGAAATTTTACAGGACACGTGTTACTTTAAAGTCCCGAGAAGTCCTGCAGTAGCTCCCCTTACTGCCCTTTAAAGAATGCTATGGTAACTTCATCATGGGCTGTTGACTCAGGCAGGTGTAGCCTGTGTTCTGACTGGCTGGGCTGCATATGTGGATGTGAGACGTAGGACACATTGTCTTGTCTGTAATGGTACCTTTTTCAGAACATTGTTAGAAAAAGTATACAGTGCATATCGCAGTTTTTAGTAGCTACTATTTGCTTCATTGTTTTCCAAGAGCCTTGACTCTCTTCTTTAAAATTTCTTTTCTTTTTCTGGCATTGCATTCATAAATATCTCAGATATTTATGCAAACATAAATATCATGTTGTGTGAGAGATTCTGGAGTGAGACTAATTTCAGAAATCCATGCATGACTTCAGTTAGCGGTCCCAGAGTGGAAAAACAGCTCCTAAGCCCTGAGGACTAGGTGATGTAGGAACTCTACAACTGGAGAAACCAAGTCAATTACTACTGGGTGGCAAGCTTTAGTTGTGTAACTGGACTATGTTTTATGATAGTCATCTGATGAAAAGATAATAACTCAGGGCAGTAAACAGGAGTAAGGTTCAATTACAAGTCATAGATCCTTCGCTCAAACTTACAGCAAAACAGGGAATTCATTTGTTCCTGTGTCTAGGAAGGGTATTAGCATTGGCAAGTGATGGAAACCGGAAACTTGGCAGTTAAGACCCAGACCTGACATCCCTTTTGCCACCATTGCCTTCATTGGCTGCTGCCCTTCTTGCCTTTACACAGACAGACTCTTGCCCCACATGAAGGACACAGGTCTGCGGACAGCTTTAGCTTTCCTGTCCTTGGTAGGAAGAGAAAGGACCCTTTTCTCTCACACCTCATGGGCAGTCAGTCACCAGAAACAGACTTCTTTGGGTCCCATCTGTTTTTGGTGCCAACCACTGGTACCAGAGACATGGCCCAAATATCACTGGTCAGACAGTAGCCATTGGGGTGGGGCCTCCTACCCCAAAGGAGCAGTAGTAGTGTCAAGGATGGACAGAGTTCCCTACAGCTGTGTGTGACGGAAAGTGTTTGGGTTAGATACTGTCCTTACCTGTTTTGTAGGTGTTCATTTTTTCACATTGAATTAATTTTCCTATTGGCTTTTAGCAGTTTAAGAAACACATATATTTCTTCAACAAATTCTCGCTTTATGTCTCATCTCCCTCTTATACACTTGAGACTATCAATGTCTACTTGTAAAGCTAGTCTGTATAATGAGTGCTTTCAAAAGTTCAAAAGTGAGATTAGCATCAACCTCCTTTAGTGCCCTAGTTCTTAATCAGCACCCTGCCGCCGCCAAGGGGTAGTTGGCAATGCCTGAAGACATTTTGTTATTTCATGATGGAGGCGCTACTGGCCTCTGGTGGGCAGAGGTAGGGAGCACTGTCAGCCACCCACAGTGCACTGATACGCACGTTTGTCAAGGATCATGTGGTCCCAAATGCCAGTGGTTTGATGCTGTGGTTGAGAAACCCTGCAGCAGTTGCTTTGTGAGACTAGAAATTTTCTTGACTAGATGTGTCACTCCAAATTGTGTGGAGTTTAAAGTTCTTGTCTTTTTTTTTCTTTTCTTCTTCTTCTTTTTTGTTTTTTGTTTTTTTTTGTTGTTTTGAGACAGGCTTTCCCTATATAGCTCTGGCTGTTCTGGAAATCATTCTGCAGGCCAGATTGGCCTTGAACTCTCAGAAATCTGCTTGCCTCTGCCTCTTGAATGCTGGGATCAAAGGTGTGCACCACAACCACTCACCCGGCCTAAAACTCATCTGTCTGTCTGTCTGTCTGTGTCTCTCTCTCTCCTCCCCCTCCCTCTCTCCTTCCCTCCCTCCTTCCTTCCTTTCTTTCTACATGTATGCCTGCACACCAGAAGAGGGCATCATATCTCATTATAGATGGTTGTGAACCGATGGTTGCTGGAAATTGAACTCAGGACCTCTGGAAGATCAGCCAATGTTCTTAACCTCTGAGCCATCTCTCTAGCCCTTGTATTTCTTTTCAAAGAGTTTTTGCTTGTGATTCCCCGCCCCCTTGATTGTAAGCCTGTATGAATAGGGCCAGGGATGGACCTCATTGGGCAGGGTGCTTGCTTAATATCATGAAACTCTGAGTTTCACCCCCAGCACTACACAATGTGGCACAGATCAGCAGTTCAAGGTCATTCTTGGCTACATAGTGAATTTGAAGCCAGCCTGGGCTACATGAGACCTTACCTATTTATAAATAAGTGTATGGCCGGGCGGTGGTGGCGCACGCCTTTAATACCAGCACTCGGGAGGCTGAGGCAGGCGGATCTCTGTGAGTTCGAGGCCAGCCTGGTCTACAAAGTGAGTTCCAGGAAAGGCGCAAAGCTACACAGAGAAACACTGTCTCGAAAAACCAATAAATAAATAAATAAATAAATAAATAAATAAATAAACAAACAAATAAATAAATAAGTGTATGAACATTATTTTTATGTTTTGCATATTCTTATCAATCAATAAACGTTTTTCATCAATATGATTGACAGGCATGCTTTATGATTTTGATTTTCATCCCTCTTATTACCTCATTGTGTATATATCAATCATGCATCTCTTCTTCTAGAGATTGCTTTGTTCATTTTCTTTAGGCTATGAAAATGTATTCCTAATAAACTCAGGAGAGATTATTGTAAAGGGGCTGTTGGGTCCTCTTTGTTGCAAGTACTTTCTCAGGTTGTTACTTGACTTAAGCCCCCACTGTGGTTTTTGAGTGCAGAGCTGTTTCAGCTCCTCTCTATGAAGCTGTTCCTTATGCTTCCCATTTTTGGTGTTACAGTCATCAGTTTCCCTGGGTCTAAACGACAGGAATTATTTTCCTGTAGTTCTTGAGAACAGAGTCTTAGCATCCCAGTGTCACTGGAGTTGATTCCTTCTGAGGCCTCTCACGTGGGCTTACAGCCTCACATGTTTTTTCCTGTGCGCCTGCCCCAGCCAGCCCTCTTTCTTGTCTGGATACCAGCCATGCTGGGTGAAAGCTCTTCTCCAAATCTCATTTTACTTCATCACCTGTTCCTAAGCCTTGTCTCCACTTACAGTCACATCCTGAGGTCTTGGGGGTTAGGACCTCATCAGAGGAACCAGCATGGAGGGTTCACAGTCCATTACAGTTGCCACGGAAAAGGCTTCTCTTCCTCAGAATGTGGAAACGTTTGGAAGAAATAATTTAAACTCACCAAGATTTAGTGTTTTTATTATTCACAGCAAATGACAACTCCCATGGCACAGAGTTGTGACAAAGAGTAAGTAGAAGAATGTACTCACCCTTTGACTCCTCAGCTCTTGTCCACTGTTCCCTTCTGACACCTGTCCTCTACCATTCATGATTACAAGTCAAGATGCTGGAAAGAAGTTTTTTTTTTCAAGTTTCCATTGTATTGCAGGGCAACACTAGGTAATAGCACACTTCCTCTCATGGCAAGTAAATAGCCGCTGTTATTACAAAGACATAACTGCTCATGGTTGCTGTCAGCAGCATTTACATAAGAGGAAAGGCTGCGTTTGCACACTGATTCAGTTTCTCCCTTTCCTCACTTTCTCCTGAATGTTTACGTATCCCACTGCGTTCCCTGTTCTCTAGGGCTCTCTAGGCCTTCCTTTTTGACCTTCTGGGACCTAAGAATGACCATTGGGTCATGGATAGAGATGGAATCAATCTGTAGAATCAACCTCCACTGTATGTAGTCCATTGGAACCCTCCAGTGTAGGGGGAAGCATATTCCGCTCTCGGCCCCATGGACTTCCATGTTAGGCACTGTTTATCCATATGATTTATCAAAAAGAATGTCTTTTGTGAAGTATGTTTCAGAGGAGAAACAGAGGCAGGGCTCAGCAAGTCTGGGACTCACAACCGTGACTGAGGCTGGGTGGCAGACCCTGTCCCCACTGTATCATTACTGCATCATTACTGCATCACTGCACCACTGCATCACTGCATTGCTGCATTGTTGTACAGTAGGGGTGTTGCTAGTCAGACATTTAGGCACTTAGAAGTGTATGCACTAAACAGTTTACAAGGCAAGATTTCCCTTCTTTTACCTGAGTCAAACTTTCAGAGGTTTCAGTCCACAGTCAGTTGGCTCTGTTGCTTCTATGCTGTTGTGAGGCAGAACATCATGGTGGAACGAGCTTGCTCACACTAGGAAGGTCAGAGTGGGAGGAGAGAGAAAGGGCAGGAGGGGGCAATTGAGTGGGAGGGAGGAGACTAGGTATAACCTTCATAGTATAGCTTCCAAGTCATGCCACATTTCTCTCTCTAGGCCTCTTCTTCTCATTTCTCACCTCTTCTTCACTGTCTCCCAAATAGTGCCACAGCTGGGGACTGTGCTCCTAGCACCCAAGTCTGTGGTTATTTAAAGCATAGCAAATAATACGATGGTATGAGGCTGCTGGGAATAGAATGATGGAGCTCTGAGAACAAAGATTTTTTTCGAACCCAATCTGTCTGCCATGAGACTTCTTGAGGTACAGGGCCTACATGAGGCAGTGACCTCAAACAGGAAAACTAGAGAGTTCCAGGAAGATGGGGTAGGCCTCAGAGTGAAGGAGGCTGCTTTCTGTGGGAGCCCCTTCCTCTTTCTATAGCCCAAGGCAAAAGGAAATGGGAACCACTCAACCTTTTAAAAACAAGGCCAGTGGCTCCCTCTTGGCTCTCTCCATAGTTGTTATTATAAAGCCACTTTCTGTCACCAGAACTAATGTCTATGAGTAGGTCAGAGTAAAGGAGAGAAGGGTTGAGGTGGGCCCTTCCCTCCGCTGCTTCATGTTTTTGTCCCGTGTTCTACCCTGTCCTCCACTGTCTGATTCTTTCACTGTGATGAATTGGAAAGCAAGACAGACATCTAGTTAGGAATGGAGTGATTTCTGTCCCTTATCTTAGAAACAGGACGTAAGGAGACTTTCAGGGATAGAATAGACCTACCAGTGGTAATAGAACCACATATAACTAAGATGTGACCCTTAGTAACTGACTGTCTAGTAAGAAGAGACTCTATCTCACATACCCAAGCATAAGCAAGCTATTGAACGTGTGTGCTAAGGTCACAGACTCTTAGTATTACACATGGAATACAGTGAATATAGCAGGCAAGCAGGGCATTTTAGAATTCTCCACCCACTCCTGGATGACTCCAGAGATTTACAGCTACCTTGGAAGGCAGTGGTTAGGATGTCTAGCCAGCTGCATAGGCTGTTTCCCCTATTGTTTCTGCCCTCAGTGATCCTCAGATTTCAGTCTGAGTAAGAATTACTATACCAGACTGTTCATGATGATTGCATTAACTGGGCAATGTCGGGAAACCTGCACATTCCTTGGGAGATGTGGGGTGTGATAAGCTTTGTTTTTCCTTTGTTGGTAGATCTCATGAAAGGTTAGTCATGAAGCAGATGGGCTCATCTGACAGCCACAAATGACAATGTGACCTGGGTGTGTAAGTGCACGTGATGTGGGTCTTCCTTTAGGGTGTTCTAGCATGCTGGAAGGAACTGACAAGTGTCAAGTGTCACACGTGCTTTGCCCAGGGGAGAAAAGGGCACCAGGAGACCAAACTTGTTGGGTCGAGACTTCCAAAGTATATTTCCATCTGGAAATTGGAATCGGGGCAGTTTGGCCTTTGTTTTGATCCTTGCTGCAAAGCCAATAAGACTCTTCTCCTGTGTAGTTCTCGTGGTACTGCCCTGTTCTCCTGATAGTTCTCCTGACCAGCAGTGACCCCCTCAGAGGGTTTGCTGCCTCAGAAGCTCTCATGATTAAGGGGAGCTGCTAACTTTTAGTAGTGAGGAGTGGTCTGAGATGCTGCCAACCCTGTGGCCGTGCACAGAGTAGAGTTCTGGCAGAGGTCTTGCCTTTGTCAAGTGTCAGAAAGCCAAAGCTACTGCGATACTGCCCAAATCATCTTCTGGAGCAGTGGAGACAGTGTGTAGATAGGCCAGGAGGAGTTCCTATGGGGAAGGGGGGGATGTGGGAAGGGTTGCTCACTCCACAATTGTGGCTCCAGGGTGCTTCCCTGCCTGCTCCTGCTGCTGTCACCTCAGGGAGAGCCCATGAGGACTAGCTGGCCCAGGAAGGAAGACAGGGAAGTCCCCAGCTTCCTCCTTTCAATGACTGCTTTGTGCATGCTGCTCTCCTCCTTCCTCGGGAGACTCTGGAGGGCCCTACGATTGTGTTCTCACCTGTTCAGCAGGTTTTCCTCCCAGGAATAAAGGCCAGTTAGAGTGGGGAGAAAACAAGACCAGCCTTTGATTCCTAGAAGGTTAAGTCACTTCTTCCTGTGTAATTGTAGACTGTTTTGTGGAGAGGTGGAGGGGTGCTCAGTGCACTCTTATTTCTGCGATCTAGTGTCTGGACCCCCAGGATCGGGTGTTCTTCGTTCTGAATCCAGTTACGTGATATGCACACAGCCTGTGTTCGTGTCATAGTGTTTTTCTTCCCTTTCATTCTAGGCCTTGTGTGTGGATGAGGATCCTCAGTTGAAGTGATTTGGGGCTGATATGGTTTGTGTCCCGAATGTCCTCAAGTATTCAAGCGGGGCAGAAACAATGCCCAGCCAGTCCCATCCTTAGCTTAGGCTGGAGTAGAATGAGACATGAATTATTTAATAAGCCCCTATTGTGTTCAACTTTGAGCAGTTTTAAACAAAACGAGACTTGGTGTTGTTTTAATAATTATTTCTTCAGGATATCACCCTAGAAAATGTTAAGTTACTCAAACATAATGCACACCATTATGAATAAATAGCTGTACAC